>VRLP01002200.1:0-96559 GCA_009660295.1 Lophius piscatorius | reverse complement strand
TGTAACATGTGCGTTTTCGCATGTTTTTGTTCTTTTTTTTTCAATCATATCTTCTTAACGCCTCATAAAGTTCCCGTGAGGAGATTTAGTAGCGACGCTGTTCTAGATTGAAGACCAATGGGGACTTTCAAATACGATTAGAGAGTCATTTTAAGCATTTTTAAGATGAAATTTCTCTTTCAAGTTAGCTTCACTTTGAGATATTTTCCAGATTCTCTGAAAAAAACAGGAGGTCCAAGTCCCTATATCTCAGTGAAACGTTACTTGTTCAGTAATTCTATCTTCAATCAAATACAAATAACATATTTTGACTAGAAATCAGACAAATACTCTTGGTTGGATTTTGAGTTTTTGCAGTGTACCTCCCCTATTTGAGAAACACTGCTGTAAATAACATAAGAAGAACCCAAACACTTGGGACGCACCAGTTAGAGTTCCCTTGGTGCCGAACCTAAGCACAGAAAAACGTGGAAGGATTTGCATCAGGAAAGGCGTTTGAAAATCTGTTCTAGTTCAACAAGGCCACATGAACTCTGCCCTGTGAAGGAGCAAAGGGTCAAAATGTATTTGCCATCGTACAAGACAGGGGGTTACGTCACAAAATGAAAGTTTGTGCTATTATACTGCCTCAATCCCAGCATGCACAGGGAAGGACCACCCGAGGCTGCGTACATCTCCACGCCGACACGTGGTATATAAATGCAAAGCTTCCAGCTGGGTTCACTCGCACGTCTGACTGCACCCAAAGTAAACCCGGACAACACCGAAGAAAGACGGCAGAATCTCCCGACTGAAGGGGGACATCATTTCTCTGCGGTGACGCGTCACGCGGTGTGTTTGTCCCTGTGCAGCCTGAAGACACGTATACAAATATATGATAACATGAAAGGACTGGACAGCATACTGGAGTGGAGAAAAAGAAGTATATCGCCATCAGACGCAAATCTGAAAAGTCCAACCTGCTTCATTTAACTTGACGTGTCGCTGTGATTGACAGAATCTCAAAATAAAAGATGTTCTTGTGTTTTTTTTTTAATGTCTGATCTAAATTCCTGTTTTAAAAGGTCATTTTACTCTTTATCTGTTAACTACTTTGACCATTTATGAAAAGCCGTCTTTAAATAAAATGTGTTATTATTATTACTATTATTACTATTATTATTAATGGCTTGTAATAAGTACTAAAAGATCTGCCAATAGAAAAAAGTGAGAATCAGTTTGGTAGGATTTATTAAAATGAAACATGAACACATTTTGAAATGAGCTGTAACTGTAACTATATTTTACGAATATTAGGAAGTTTGTGTCACAAAATAAGCCACTAATACTTAAAAAAAATATTTTAATTCCCATTTTTTTGCAAGATCACGCCGTATCACTTGTCTTTGTTTTTTTTCTATCATAATTTGTGAATTTTTTTCATGTTTTTTCTCTTTTTCTTTAACCCCATCTCATAAAATTGTCTTCTGTCGGAATTTATTAAGATTATATCTATTTAATAGTGACACTGTCCTCGCTTAAAGACCGTTATGATTTTGAAATATGATTGTCAGTTAATATTAAGCATTTTATGATGGAATTTTACTTTAAGTGAGCCAAAAATTTTGATTTCGTGCATTTCAGATATTTTCAAGATTCCTTTAACAAAGAAGATGTTCGTCTGCCTAAAAACAAGTTCTTGTATATCAGTTAAAAAAAAATTAGACAAATTCTCTGGGTAAGATTTCTTAAAATAAGACGTCAGATTTAGATAAAAGACATCTTGAAATGAGCCGGTAAATCTAATTTTTAACTATGTTTAACTAATATAAGGAAGTTTCGTGTCTCAGAATCAGGCCATCACTTTTCTTTGTTTGGTTTTCAGCGTAATATCTACTTTATTACATATTTTTTTCTTCTTTCTTTTTTTAATCCCATCTCCCTAACAACTTTATAAATTATGCCGTGGGGAATGTCTTAAGTTTATAATCTATTTAATAGTGACACTCTTCTAAATTTAAGACCATTACAATGTTGAAATAAGATTAGCGAGTAATATTTAAGCATTTAAAGGTGAAATTCCGCAATAAGCTAGCTTGAAAAACTGATATTGAGCATTTTTCACATTGAAAATTTGCTTTAAGTCGGCTGGAATTTCAGATTTTCCAGATTCTTTGCACAAACAAGATGTTCAACTGCCTTAAAACAAGTCCCTATATCTTATTAGGGGAAAAAAATTGGACAAATACTAGATTTTGAGTTTTTTGCAGTGTTGAATTAGCCCCTGTTTGCCCGATGGATTGCCATCCAAGATAAAAGACCGTTTTGATGCGAGGAGAGCTAATGTTTTTGGAAAGGAAGTAAAAGGGGAAAAAAAACCACAGATTTTAACCCTAAGGAGGAAAAATCTATCGGATGATATCGGTGGGCAGTTGTGAGAGGCAGAGATAAAGGAGCCGCGGGGAGAGAATTTGGCTGCTGATCTCATGCGTGCCGCATGGGCTATTGAGCAGCTGAGAGGAGGGGGGGTGGGGGTGTGGGGGTCCTACATTCCTCTCAATATGCTTTGAATATGATTCCTAAGGTCTAGATGCAACGGGTATATGATTGTGAGAGTACGGGGTTTTGCATACCAGTGTGTGTGTGTGTGTGTGTGTGTGTGAATAATCCTGATTATGTGTGTGTGTGTGAGTGTGTGTGTCCAGTGTGTGTCCGGGTGTGAAAATCCTCTTCAGATACATCTGAGTTCCATTTGCAGTCTCTGTTCCAGTGAGTGAAACCCCATTATCAGGCTGGAGCAGAGGCTTCTCGCTCCAGACTGCTGAACCATAATGAGCTCCTCACCGCAGCCAGGTTGTCTTCCCAAATAAATCACCCGACCCCTCACAAACACACATACACACACACACACGCACACACAGATGGATATCTCCATTAGACCTGTTCCGGATGCACACATATCTCCATTACGGCCCAACGCTCGTAGCCCAGTGACTACAGAGGACACTGAAGAAAAAGATGAGAGCTCTTTTTTTTCCTTCTCCTGACATCAACATGAAGGGACCAGCAGCCTCCAGGGCATCTCATCATAAAAATGTCTTATAAGCTTTGGTAAATGGTTGCATCCGGTTCTCGACCGCTAAAAATCCTACCTTTGTGAGAGTTAAAATCCTTTGTTTCTGGCAAAACTTTCTTTCCTCTGATTTGTCACTTCCATTTGTATAAAAGGAAGGTCAACTCTAATGATGAGAAATATATCTCAGACTAACGAAGCTCCGGCAAAAGTTTGGTCTGGAAGGCAATTCCATTGGCAAACTCTGGCCATCAGTTATTTCTCATGCTACCCATTCGCTCACACCTTTCACGCACGGTCAGTTTTGATGTCCTGCTGTCATGATCTGGAGCTGTGGATGAAATACGGGTTTTCCCCGCCCATCAAACATCACAGCGACACGCCGTCATTGTTCGCCTCTCATATCGCTGCTGTGTTTTAAATGTGATTCTCTCCGTGCAATAAGCCAATTCTCTTTCATGCTGCCCATCGACGCCCAATATTCACAAATGTACCAGCTTCATCATTCGTCAGTCTCAGCAGAGTCATCAGCCACCGCCTCCACTAATGTCCAAACTCCATGGGAGGATTTATCTTGCTGCTGGGAGCAGAAACTCTTCAATCACAAAAAACCCTGATTCCCCTGAGCCAAAACCTGCAACTTCTAAAAGAACATCAAAGGTAAATGAACACCTCTCTCAAACCACATAACACAGTGCATAATACTGTCAATACATTAAATATATTAGATTATACATTTTTAATTTAAAGTTAGAAGGCACTAGAAAGCTGTGCAATGATGAGCGGAACTGAAAGGATGAAGATTAATTCTTCTCGACGGGACTTAATGCATTTCACCTTTCCTTAGAGCTATTTGACTGGCTAATCATTTAAAACTGACGGGTTATTTGTGGTGAGATTTATTGCCAGGGTGATGTGTTCTGATGTGAGGTGACTCTCTGGTATACATTATCATTAATCACTAATTCTAATTATTCTCTGTAGAATCATCCTTATGTTGTATTATTTTGAGTCTGTGCGTTGTGTTTCGAAGAATAACATGGAAATGAAGAAAGTCGTCAAATTATGAGAATAAAGTGGTTGATTTACAAGAAATAAGTCATCTTAGATCATCTTAGATATAAATTGTCATCTCCTGCTCCAAACCCGGTTTCTTGTTGATTTGTTAAAACATGTAATATTTCTTTATTTATCATTTACTCTCATAATGTTATGACTTTACTCTTGTAAAAATAGGATATTTTTCTCAAAAAACTGCAATTTGTAAATTTCTTATAGGAGGAAACAAATCAACACGGGTGAAACTAAGACTCCAATCCACTTTGAAATCCAATTTAATGTGATTTCAGAAATCTTTGTGGGTTTTTAGAAAAAGCTGTCTTAACTTTTTAATGAATCTCAGGACCTGACTGAAACAGATGCTACACATCAGCTGGAGAGTCAGATTACAAAGCCCCAATAGGTAGAACATGAAAGTCAATGCCATACTCAAATATGACTATCATCAAACCACATATACCTATCAGCCACAACATTAAAACCACCTGCCTAATAACCTTGTCATCCTTCCTTAGATCAATTTGGTTGTTATAACCCAACAAAACCTGCAGTGTTGGAGATGAATTCACTCAGATCTTCATGCTTTCCCATTTTTACTTGCATCATCACATCAGTTTCTAGGAGACAATAGTAACTCTCTGCCATTCTGCCACTGTAAGCAGATAATCAATGGGATTCTAACTTCAGCTGCCAGTGGTTATAATTTTATGGCTGATAAATCGACATGATTACTTGCTATAGAAATACTAGCTGTGTCATGTATCGGTATAAAAGTCATTGTACACACCATTGCAAGTTTTGCCATTAAATGTTGCACAAACCCAGTCTTCGCATTCGCAACGTGGCCCGTAGAACTTCCCCGGTTCTGTGGCTTTGCAGAAGCAGGCGCCACATTCACACCTGCCCCTCCCACTGCAGATCTTGCCATCAGGTGTCCTGCAGCGGCGCAGGGACGACTCTGTGGACAGCTTACACGCACCGCCCACCTGCCTGGGGAAAAGAAAGTAGGTCAGGTGTTATGCAACTTTGGAGACTTCTGAGGTGGAAGGTCAAGAGTTCGAGTCTTTTTGCAGACATGCTGCAGACGTTTCTGCCTTCATAAATAATAAACTACCTATTCAAAGTGTCTGGTATGTGTAGGATTGTTTGAAATGCCTTTAAAGGCGCAGTTCGTAAAATCTTGTGGTATCTAGCAAGGTACTTCCAGACTGGAACTTAAAATCCATCTCGGCATAAACCCTCCCGAAACAAAAATCTGCAGTGGCCTTCAAGTATCAAAAAGATGCCATGTATTTAAAAAAAGAAAAATGATATTGTCAGAACTAACAAATACTCAGTAAGTAATTTTATATCAAAAATTCAACACACTGCTCCTTAAGAAAAAAGTGATTTGTTTAGTTACTTCTTTGTGAAGATGTCCAGCTTGCTGGCGTTGAGCCGTGAGGTGATGATAGTTTCATGTTTCATCTCCTCACTGTTTGGTTTTCAGTGACATATACATATAAATAAATCTCAACTTCCCCTTCCAATTATTTCACAGAAATATCGTCGCCAAAAATCAGTACGGGAGCTGTGAAACTTCTGAAGGCAGTAAAACCCAGTAAACACACACAAAAAAAAATAACACTACATGAAGGATTAACCCACTTAACCGAACGAATCAAGCGGAACAGAACCAGTTCTTTCTTTCGACTGAACACACTCCTGCAGCCGCTGTAGAGCCCCAGAACCTCTCTGCGAGGTTTGTTTCATTTGGAACCTGTCCGACATTCCATTTCTACTCCTGCCTTCCCTGAATGTCCAGTTTGGAAACAGGAGACGTATTTCAAACAATCAGCAGATCAAGAATTCCTGACACTCCCTTTAATAAAATACAGAATCCCCTGATCCGACCGTTTGGTACTGGGAGCTCCTTTTCACACCCGCTGGCGGCCTTTATACGTTTTATCGTGCTCCTTTGCTAAGCAGTAAACCGAGATCAGGAAACACACTGATCTTTTCCGGGGAAATGTCAGAACATGACGTTGAGACGGCATCCTGAAGTCAAGGGTGACCTGAGAATCCATTCGCTACGCCTCATGGGGCGCCGCCCCGGCCCACGCTACAGTTTCAGGACCCCTACGTTGATGGTTGGGGATAGGTGTTAGGGTGAGATGTAAAGGTGAGGGATTAAAGTTACGGGTGAGGTTAGGTTGAGGGGTAGGGAAGGGGTACTGAACGTCCCTACCACCTGATTGGGAGACCAGAAGTCCTTCCTACTGGAAGAACCATCTTGTCCTCGTCAAAAGGATTGGTAGTGTCCTCAGGCGGAAAGTTTGGATCTAATGAGGTCTTCTTCACGCTGAAGACACACGCTTAAAGTAGCTCTACCATTCTCCCCTATGTCAGTGGTACTCAAATGCGAGAACACAAACCTTTTGGGGTACTTTTGGGGGTACTTTGGGGGTATTGCAATGGGTAGGTGTGATTATTAAGAAGGAAAAAAATCAGTCATGTGTGATTTCTAAAATAATGTCACTATAATAAATATAATTTTACAAAAAATGTAACTATGTAACTCAAATAAATCACATTTAACATCTACAGGAAAGGATTAAGGCCTCATGAAATGTTGTATTTTCCAAATGGAGCATAACTCAGAAATCTGAGAGTGGAGTCAGAAGAAACAGTAAAAAAGTAAAGACATACGAGGATTTCCTAATCCGAAAAAATGATTTAGCATTGTATTGTTGAGTTGTAAGCAGAGAGTAGTTGTTTCCTTCCTCTCTGCCTTCTACTGTTTGACCCAGCCTTACTTTCTTCTGCAGGGATCTTGCACTGCTGCTGTCAGGTGTTCTTCCTTCTGAAGGGTACTTCCCTCCATGCAGCCTCAGCAGAATGAGATTTTGTCATGACGGGGTAATGCAGAGAAAACGGCAAGGAGACAGTGAGGGTGAGGATTTTCTCCGGTTCAGATCTAATTATCTCTTTGCAGTCCTGACCTGGAGGCAGGAGCTGTGAGAGTCTCTCTTCCTCCACCGGAGAATCTTTAAATCCCCGGCTTTATTACGATATAGTCAGTTTACCGTTCAGGTGCGGATTTTTCCATTGTGTTATTTTTCCCATGGTGAGGAGATTAAGGGGATTTAATTAAAATTTAATAATGCTAAATGGAATAAACTCAAGTTTACTTAATCACACGCAGAAGATACCACACAACTCACACTCACGAGATCAATAATTCACACAATCACTCCCACAGCGTGGAACATGTGGACCGCCGGGATCAAACTGCCAACTTTCTTAGAAGCGGAACACCAATCGACCTCTTTAGCCTTTGCTGCACTTATAAAACCATCTCCTACTAATAATAGTAATCCAAATAGTGCTAAAAAGAACATTAAAACTCACTAATAGATTTTGACAAGCGTAATGGAATACCCTTCCCTGGCTCTTTGACACTGATTTCCCCTTTAAAGGGAAAAACTCATTTTGTGCTAATGTGGGTAGATCATAACCTCTATCATAGCAGAGTAATAGCGCACTGGGAAAATACATTATTCATACACGCCAAAAAATAGGCAAAACGAAGGAACCCAAAATTAATTGCACACCTTTGGAGGCTCCACGAAGAATGTGTGAAAAGCAAACAAATTATGTATATTATGTATTATGATGAACCAAACCCCGATAAAACCATCTCGAGCCAATTCATAACGGCATTATTATTGTACAAAGGGTGAATCTGGGCCCTTCGGTTTTTGAATCAACTTACTATCTTAGGGGTTAAACAGGTATTTCACAGGGTTTCAGTTAATCTAACGTTGCAGTTTTTATTTTTTTATTAGAATACTTCAGATGCGTTGTGTGCTTTGAGAGTACTGATGGAGAAATACAACGAAGGCCACAAGGAGTTGTGATGTGTCGTTGTGGGTTTTAGAGAAGGCGTGCGAGGGCAGAATGGTGGTAAGGTGGTACAGGATATGTATGAGAGCAGTATGATAGTTCTGAATTGTGCGTTAGGAGAGACAGATGGGTTTTTTAAATTCAGGTGGGACTGCATCAAGGATCGGCCCCGAGCCCCTTCTTTTTCTGCTATGTTGAAAAGATATGCCTACTGATGAAGTCAGGCAGGAGCACCAATGGACTATGATGGTTGCGGATGACTTCGTGCTCTGCGTGTTCTGAGAGTAGGGAACAGGTGGAAGAAATCTGAAGAGGAGGAGCTATTTGCTGGAGAGAAGAGGAATGAAGGTCAGTCGCAGCATGACAGAATACTTTTGCATGAATGAAAGGGAGGCAGAGGCAGTGGAACAGTGAGTAAGCAAGGACTAGAGGTTGAGTTGCAGGTGCAGGAGTTTAAGTACTCGGGGTCAACTGTTCAGATCAACGGGTAGGTGAAAAAAGAAGCAAGTGAAACGAGGGTGAAGTGGTTGGAGAAGAGTGTCAGGAGTTATCTGTGCCTTAAGAGTAGCAGCGGGAGTGAAGGGAAAGCTTTACAAGATGGTAGTGAGAGCAGCTCCGCTGGATGGTTTAGAGACAGGGGCACTGCCCAAAAGACAGGAGGCAGTTGGAGTTGGCAGAATTGAAGTTGATCAGATGTTCTTTGTGATTGATGACGATAAACAAGATTAGAAATGAACACACCAGAGGAGGGATGGTGGGTCTACTGATAGAAGGATGCTAGCGATGGAGCATCCAGGAGGACATGCAGTTGGTTGGTGTGACAGAGGAGGCTACAGAGGGAAGAGTAACAGATGATCCGCTGTGGCGACCCCAAAAAGGAACAGCCGGAAGAGCAAAAATAAAGCAGCACTGCTTTTGGGAACCTTTGTAAACAAAATGAAATTAGCCTTTTGGATCAGACAACAGGCTCTCATGTCTCCCTCTTCCCACTACACAAACAAACACAAAGAATCTATTCTCCCTTTCAACTGAATTCAATATGCAGACGACATGCTCTTATTTTCTCCATCTCTCTCTATGGCTGGTTAGAAAGTAATAGAAACTTTGAAGTGTGGAAGATTTCCAACAATCTGAAGACCATGAATTAAATTCGACACATTTATTTGTCAACGCAAATGTTGACAAATAAATGGCCTGCATGTGGGTGGAGACCCAGACTTTGGAAACAAATGCCCTACAGTATATGGCTCATGTAACTCAGTGGAGGTTGTCTTAATAAAGCAGCTCTTTTTTATCTACCTCAAAAGCTGAGCAAGTTTTTGCAGGTCATATTTATTTGGAGATCAGACTTTTTCCCTTTTCTTTATATTTGCATTCACGTTATTTTAAATGTACATGTGTTTTTTGAAATTTTCTATTCATATTCGTATATATATATATATATATATGATTATCTATACATATCTATAATATATCCTATTACATAGTATGTCTTACGTTTTATCAACTCTTAGAACCCTTTGAGGATTAATATAAGTTTCTATCTATCTATCTATCTATCTGTCTATCTATCTATCTATCTATCTATCTATCTATCTATCTATCTATCTGCAAATTTTAGTCCCCAATCTAAGTCCCTTTTTCTCTGCAGTTAAATTTACAGAACATTGTAAATAATAGCATTCTTGCATTCAGGCTATAATTGCATTTTACTGTTTTCAGTTTTTGTTTGCAACCAATTCTTTTAAATGACACACTTGGTTTTCAGAAACGTATTTGTGTTTCATCATCTGGTCTCCAAATGCCTCCAACATGGATGAGAGGAATAACCTGCTGTGTGCCTGTCAGTCTGCAGTGACGGCCTTCCTGTTGGACTCTGGGCTTTGTCAGAGGAGACTTTTAAAACAGTTCTGTTCTTCTGCTGTACAACAGGTGGTTTTTAGGTCCGATGCGGCTGGATACGTTTTTCCATCTGTTGCTTGGCAAAGAGAAAGAAAAACACACTTCGACGGTGTCTGCGAAAAATGAACATAGCAGAGGTGCCTTAAGCCAATACCAAACTGCAAGGAGTTGGAAAGAAAGTTATATCCAAGGCAAATGTTTGGGTCTGATTGTACGACTCTATAAATCTCAGTTAGGTGGAAGCTTGATCTTTGTCATTTTTCAGTGGATACATATCAGGTAAAGTAAAATACGATCGTAAGCATGAAAGGTTAAAGAAGAGACACGGCGGTAACTTTTGTCACCTGATGCAATAAAATCATTTTCCTCCAGAAATATATTGGGAAAAAAACAAAATAAACTAAATTATACACATATAAATGGGGTATATTGATATATTGAAAATCCTATTTCTGCAATACAATTATAGAGGATGTGACTGATGCTCAGTGTAAGGGCTATGACAAACTGGGCTGAGAATCAAGAACCAAAAGGGTCCGATTAGTGCCACTTCTGCAAAGAAATTGCTAACAGCTATAAAACTCTACCAAGAAAAGCATTCGAACACACCAGGGAACCACAGCTAATGATCCACAGATCACTGACATCCATTTCTGTTCTACAACTGCACAAGAGGAACAAAAGCGACTCAGAAATCTGAGTTCCGGATCCAAAATATCATTAAAAAAAACGGAATTCTCGTTTTGTCTAAATGGACTAAATTGCTTAAAATACAAATTGAAACAATTATTGAATAAAGTTGCTACATCTGTGCTGTTCCTCTGGGCTAAGAGGTCCGATCAGGGGGGGGTTAACCAGGTTGAGGATAAATAAGGGTTATTCAAGTTGACCTTTCTGTTCATCAGCACCGTGTTTCAGTGCCAACCACATAACTCTTATTAGACCCTACCAATTACAAGAATAGCAAGTCGAATTCCAGCACAGTTGCCTAGGAGGTTTTGTGTTCAAATCCACTTCTGCCCAATGATCCTTTTTATTGTGGCCCTGCTTAAATTTGTCTATGTGAGGTTCCGTGTTTTCTCCATTTTTGGCTGGATTTTCTCTGAGTATTCCAGCTTCCTCCAGTACTCTAAGAACAAGTAAAATAAATGCATTAAATTGCCCGTAGGTGTCAGAGTGAGTGTGAATGGTGGTTTATCTCTATGTGTTGACCCTGTTATGAACTGGTGACCAGTATATGTCCTTCCTCGCACCCAGTGCAAGCTTGGATAGGCTCCAGCCACCCCCATGACCATGAACAGGATAAGCAGTTACAGAAAAAGTTGAATTCTATTGAGATCAAGACCAGGACGATGGTATCAGTGAATTATTATTTTTCGATTCTCCCCTCATAAATCATTTTTATTTAGCTTAGTTTCACCAATCTAGCCCAGCCAATACGAGCAGATTTTTCCCTTGAAATGCGATGATGTAGCGATTTGATGCTTCACCGGTACGATTATATAGGTCAACCTCTGTGTGATGTCACTAATACTTTTAATTATAGACAAAAAAGCCTGCCGGAGCTCTTTTTCCGGAACTCATAGAACTGAGGTTATGAAAAGTAACCTTGATTGGGTGTTTTTTCCAAACCCACTCCTATAGAGAACCTCTACTTATTACTTTAACACTGTAATCACAGAGGGTGGTTATTTTTTCACACAGGTGGCATTAAAACAAAGGGAAACACCGTAATCACAGGGAGATTTTCATGGTTAACCTATAAATGCCACTTAGACCTAGCATGTGAAATGTAATCACAGTTACGGTGCACCTGCAGGAAGTAAAGATCCAACTTCATCTGAGTCTATGGAAACATTAATGTCACGGAGGCTGGAGAATAACATTTTTGAAAAATTCAACAAAAGTCAATTAAATATTGCATAATTTACGAAGATGAAAAAGGAAAACAATGCAGTTGCCATATAGAGCAAGAAGGTTTTACGATTCCCAAATGTATTTTTTGAATTAATTTGTGGCGATTAATTGCTAGGCAGTAATTACTTTGGAATCATCTCGCCCTAGTTAAAATGTCTCTGAAACTTTTGTTGCAACACAAACTACGTGAACATAACCTCGTGGTAATGAATGTCAGCTGAGGTGACCACATGAAAATAAAGTTTTCAAAAAGGGCAATGCAGCATTAGCAGAGTGGAAACAGTGCAGTGGATTTTCCCCACGACTTGGCTTGCAGAATTATTGGAAAGTAAGCGAAAAAGAAAGCGTAAACTACATTCAGTATATATAGTGACTCCTAAAGACTTTTCAATGCATTCTCTCCAAATGCTGTCACCGCTCGCAGAACTTTTTCACGTCCCTTTTTCTTTCCTCCTCACCAGCCGACCCCATAATAGGAAGAATGCAAGAAAAAATAACAAGATAAAGCAGAGCTGTGTGGAGACTCACCTCACTGATTGTAACAAAGTGTCCTCTACAGTAGAGAGCAGGATCAGACACAACGGCACTAACATGGACTCTGCCAAAAACCCAGAGTGCATGTTTAAATCCCCAAAGAAACCTGAAGTAAAGTGGCTTGAAGGAATTTCCAGTCCTTCTCTCCTTGATCAGGTCGGGAAGAGAGAGTGAGAGGGGAACGGAACAGAAGAGAAGAAGAAAAAGCAGCAGGCTGGCCTGAATTGTCTCAATCCCTGCAGAGGCCAGCAGTCTGCTACGTACAAGTGCCTTTGATTAGTCCTGACTCTTAGACAAAGTCCTGGGAAGGAGCTAGAGCTAGGAAACTGCCAAAATGAAAACTTAAATCACCAGTTTGAAATGTAATTAGAAGCAGACTGAGTTTTTTTCTTACTTTGTCCCTCGTTCTATTTTTTCTCGCTTTTTCAACACCTACTGTTGCAGTGAATTAATAACAATGTCAGATAATTTGTTTCCTCAATGAAATACTCAAATTACAGTGTGGTGTCAATGAAATGCTCTTTTACACATGTTGGGTTTTTTTTTAAGTATGTGTGCAAAGGTCTGGTAGAAAACTTTCTGTACCCAAATAAATACCACACCCATGTTTTGAAAGTTTGAACTAGAAGGTTTATTAAGACATTTCCTGCATGAACTTGGAATGTTTCAGAGTATGAAACTGGACTCTTTCACTGTGTGAACCTGGACTGTATGAGCCTAAACTGTTTCACTGTGTGAATCTGGACTGTATTAACCTGAGCTGTTTCACTATGTGAACCTGGACTGTATAAACCTGAGCTGTTTCACTGTTTGAACCTGGACTGTATAAACCTGAGCTGTTTCACTGTTTGAACCTGGACTGTATGAACCTGAGCTGTTTCACTGTGTGAACCTGGTTTGTGTGAACCTGGTTTGTATGAACCTGAGCTGTTTCACTGTGTGAACCTGGGCTGTATAAACCTGAACTGTTTCACTTTATGAACCTGGATGTAAGCAAAAAAAGAAAGTAATATATATATAATAACTGTCCAGTATAGACCTGGACAGTTTTATCATATGAACCTAGATTGTTTCACCGAATTAAAATGAACTGTTTCACTTTATGAACCTGGACTGTAGGGACCTGAACTGTTTCACTGAGTGAACCTGGACACTTTCACTGTGTGAACCTGGACTGTATGAACCTGGACTGTTTCAATGTGTGAACTTGGACTGTACTAACCTTGACTGTTCCACTGAGTGACCCTGGACACTTTCACTGTGTGAACCTGGACCGTATGAACCTGGACTGTTTCACCGTATGAACATGGACTCTTTCTCTGTGTGAACCTGGACTGTATGGACCTGAACTGTTTCACTGTATGAACCAGGATTGTGATCACCGTATGAACCTGCACTATTTCACCGTATGAACCTGGAAAGTTTCATCATATGAGCCTGGACTGTTTCACTGGACTGTATGAATCTGGACTGTATGAATCCGGACTGTATGAATCTGGATTGTATGAATCTGGACTGTATGAATCTGGATTGTATGAATCTGGGCTATTTTACAGTATAAACTTGTGCTGTTTCACTCGATGAACCTGGACCATTTCATTGAATGAACCTAGATTGTTTAATTTTATGAACCAGGACTGTTTCACTGTATAAACCTGGACTGTTTCACCGAATTAACCTAGATTGTTTCACTTAATGAATATACACTGTATAAATAGTAATAGTAGAAATATTCCTACTAGTAAAAGTAGTAGAAACTGAGTAGTTTTCACTGAGAATCGCCTCGTTGCCGTGGTTACACATTGAGCTCATTCAGCGATTTTCCATTGATTTATATGTGATCTCTTTCTCTTTTTTTTCCTTTTTTTTGTTGTGAAATTTGTTTCATGAATATTGTTTGACTAGAATGGATAGCACACCATTCCTGATCAAGCTGCACATTTTGATTTAGGTTAGTAATTCACAACCTGGGCTGTACCAAGTGTATCTTTGGAGACAATATACATGTTGTACAAGAATTGTTATAATGGTGGTACATTAAGCTCACTGAATAGTAGTCAGTGATTTGAGTGCTGACCACACAGGAACACAGAATTCAATTGGATCATGAAATTTTCATGAAATGACACATGCAGTATTTCTTCATTTTAACTGACAATGGTTAATTACATGTTTGTATTGGCAAGATAGTTGATAGTTTCATATATATTTCTTTGAATCCTTATGTTTTAAATATATACTTTTGATGCTTGGACAAAAGGAACTTCTCACGCAAAAACTAAAGGAAGGAAAAACTTGTGAGCAGCCATGCAGCAGCAGGCTGAATGGATTTTTCAACATGTACCTATCATCCCACAAGAACTCCAGTGTGCTCTGAGTTGACCTAACCCTCAATAATTCACGAGGACTTTGTTCAAAGGTATGCATACATGCAATGCTTTATTCTACCTGGCAAATTCAAGCAATCATAAAATCATCTGTTTATCCTACTCATTATTTATGCATCTATAAGTTACAGGAGATAAAGGAATGATGATAAATAATGAATTAAATAAAATGTTTAATGATCTTTTTCTACTATGTAATAATTGTGTTGCAATAATGCAGATTGCCGTTTTTCATAGTGTTTAATTACATTACTAACCTAAATTGGAACGATCAAGGTGAATACAAATATTTGGGACTCTCTTCTGGTGATGCAACTCATCGGCTGTTGCCATGGAGACGGCTGCGCGCGCCCGCCGTATGAGCTCGTGCTGTTGATGTGATTTGCCACCTGCGCGCGCCCGCTCTCCTCCACACCGACCAAACCCGGAAAAACAGCTAATGTTTTGGGAGAGGACGACACACGACTGATAAAGGACACCCTCCTCCTCTTGTAAGTGACTCAGCCTCTTTTTTAGATTCGATAACGACACGCTGGTCGCGCGTGATAGTGGACTTCCAGCTGTTCTAGAAGGAGAGCACCAGCTAGCTTCTCCAGGAAGTAGAGAAGTGCATCCTCCGTTGTAGGCCCTGCTTAAATATGGTCGTGTTTTTGCTAGTTTATCACGTGACCAGACAGTCACGTATAGTATTAGAATATTGTTTGACCTGAATGTATCCACGTGTTGCTACGTGCTGTATTTACCATGTTTACGGCCTTAAAATGTGATGTTGTCCTATGCAGCACCTTAGCTCTCATCCGTTTCCATAGTAACCTTGGCTCCACGGATGTCATTCATCCAGTTTTGTACCTCAGTTTGAAATATGCATTTCATGATTGACTTACTGCTGTGTGACACAAATTTGTTTTTTCTTTACAAATGCCTCAGCACGGTGCCATGTGGTGATGTCAAGGGTGAGAGATATTTATCCTCTCCAAATATTTATTGGATGTCACTGGAGCCCACTGAGGCCCGCAGGTCAAAGCAAGGAAGCCATTGTGGAGCTTTTTTAATTGTAGTTCCTATTAATCAACTTATAGTTTAATGATTAGTATGGAAGCTCATTACCACCGAAGTGATGATAAATAAAATATCCTGTAAATCATATTATTAAAACGGATCGGTCCGGCATCACTGAACCTATTGACGCTAGATAGGTAGCTTCCTGCAATTTGCAATAGGAAAAGAGATGGTTCAAAGATGGATGAGGAGTATGAACTTAGAGGAAGCTTGTAGATAGTGTGCTTTCTATACTAAGCGTAAATTTGAACTTTGCAAAGTTACTGTACTGTACAGGCATTTTCGTTTTATAGCAAATGCATCTCATTGAAGTCACTAGTTGAGATACTAAGTCTTTATTTTGAAATCAATTTTGAAGAGGTAAGTCATTTTTGGAAACATTTAGTCATTACTTCAAGATACCACGTAATTATTTTTGGAATAGTAAACCATTTTCTGATCATATTTCTGAGATATTAAGTCGTTATTTCAAGATGGTGCGTCACTGCTTTGGGATAATACGTATCACAAAAAATAGTTATTTTGAGATACCCAGTTCAATATTTTGAAGTATTAGCTAAGGGTGTAACGAGTCATCGATCTGGATGGGTATATCGGTTGGTTAAACAACGATCCAATCAAATCAATGCAAAGTCCGTTTTTAAGATACGCCTTTATTTTGAAATTACTACCAGAGCAGACCTGCAGTTTTCCCAATACGAATGCTCCCTTCCCTATCAGCACGCATACCTGCGGAATATATGGATATATGTTTCATATATATTGTACAGAAGACATTAATTATGAGTGGCTGTTTACAGAAAACCCCAGCTTTTTGTTGACGTTTTGTTCTGTAGGTTTCCAAAAACATTCCGAGTCTAATACGTCAAAACCACTGAGCACAGAATCATATAAATTCAATGTCATGAAACATAAATGAAGACAGTTATGTTCATAATTTAAAGGTAATCGTGGGACCTTTGAGATAGTCAGTCATAATAATGACATTAAGTCTTTATTATATGGAAGTCGGACATTATTTTGAGATAACTGATGACTTGATCATGTTTTTTTCTCACATTGTCAGAAAGGTTTCCATAAATAAGACAACATAGATTGTTATTTTGCATAGTTTAAACATATTAGCTCAAATTAGTGACGACTGACCACCAAAAAACACTCACAGAGATTTATCGATTGTTTCTGTCGTTAGTTTTGTAGTCCACAACTTTATTGTTTTGGTTCACAGCAGACATCTTCTGTCAGCATTAAAGCTCTGATTAACCCACCAAACATTCCTTCCCCACTACCAAACCGAGGACAGTCGATGTTGGCAGCGAGCGCAAACACAGCTACGCATTTAGCAGCTCAGGTGTCACATAGTCGGATATTTTCTTTTTCTTCAGCGGCTAAGGAAGATAGAGACATAATTAAAGGAAGAGAGCATAACGTTGCTCTGTGAATGCATGATGTGAACATTTTTGCCTTATAAACTTTAGTCAGTGCTGGGAAGGTTTATCAAATATGCCTACTACTGCCGGACACAGCTCAGAGAATAGGAGCTGTAAGTCCTTGAAACAAAAAGAAGAAAAGAAAAGAAAAAAAGAATAATAATATCAAGAAGAAGAATAATTCTTCTTGATATTGTTTTAAAATTTGAATCCTGGTTTATGTCAAAAATTGATTAGCATAAGTATAAATTCAATCGTATATGAAAATAAAAATGGAGGTTGGGGCTAAAGTTTCTACAGTATGCTCTCCGCCTCAGGACAGCTTGAGAATATCGCTCGTCATTTCCATAAATAAGAAGCAGACGAATCCCGAGACCAGTTGTTATAAAGCCTTAAATAACAGCACATTCTGGGTTATGGTAGAGAATTTGGAAACTAAAAAAGCGCTGCCTACACGTACAAACTTTTTACTTTTCTCTCGTAGTGAACAAACGCCAGGATGCCCTCTTCAACAATAAAAACTTTGATAGAGAAAGTTTGCTGCAACTAATACTCACATGTACAATTAATCCGCCCAGCGATCGCATCCTGCCCATGAGGATCAAGTCCTCTCTGCACAAAGAAAAGTAATTGCAGTCTTCGCCACCTATACTCCCACATAATAGCACTTATACCCTGTAATTTTGTTTTCACTCTTCCTCACGTCTCCATCTGCATATGTTAAGTGTAGCAATTACTCCGGGAAATTGCTTCTAACTGCATGGGGTTCATGGGATGGACAGTTTCTTTTCTTGGTAAGAGCATAAAAGCAGACGTGAGCGATGCCAGTACATTGTTCCGCTCTCTCTGCCAACCTATGTACAGGTGTTAAACATGACGAATAGAATACATGTTTATTCTGCTTTTCTAAATTGTATTTGTCATTTTTTCTAACACTTCGGAGATAGACTGTGTTTGGCGGCTTGCAACAACAAATTGAAAACTGTGACTTACTTCATTAGCACATCATTATTAGCACAGCAGTTTATTTGTTAGCAACATATCTGTTGTCAACAAGGACATGAAATAAGACAAAGCCGGTGTCACTGAGCTAGACAAAGATCGAGATCACTGAGGACTTAAAGTAATTTGATATATTTGAAACTACTACACGATAGCAATAAGAAACTGTGGTGAGACAAACATCTCAAACCATCTAGAGTGCGTTCAGAAATGAGTTGAACCTCCTAAGACCCACAGGAGCCTCACTTTTTTTCACATTATATTGCGGCCTTATGCTGAAATTGTTTATTTAAATGTTTTTCCCTCATTTATTTAAAAAGAAGAAAAACCTTTGTGTGCAGTTTTACCCAACATTTGGAAACTAATATGTCTCTTTTTTCCTCTTCATCATGACTAAAGTTGAAAGGAAACCTTCACTAATTACATTTCTGATCTTTCCAGCGAGATACCATCAGTATCTGACGTCATTATTGGATTCTGAAAACTTCTCATATTCTTATCCACCAATGCCGACAGATTTGTAGTCGTGTCTGCTGAGGTATCTGGCTCTCAAGTGTTTTTTTTCCGTCTTTGTGTAATGAAGGTGAATGCACTTGTGCTTGTGATGCCGGGAGCATTGAAATGAGATTTGAAAATATTAATAGCAATGTCTCTTTTTTCCGAAATCTCTCTCTCTCTCTATTACTGTTGGACAGAAAGTCCTTATGTTGATATTATGTTCTGCCAAAAAAAAAAAAGGCAATATGTTCTATGGAGTATCAAGAGACAAAGGGGCATTGTTATTGGAAGGACATATTTTTAAATGTGTTGAAAGCATCCTAGACATTGCATCAAAGTTAGAGATCTGACATCTACTCCGATTAGCCATAACATTATAACCACCAATAGGTGAAGTCACAGTAGCATTGATTATCTCATTACAATTTCCTGAATTTGATTTTATTGAGGCAGGAAATAGTCAAGGATAAGGATTCTGAGCAGCTTTGAGAAAAGCCAAATTGTGTTATGTAGAATACTGGTTCAAAATATTTCCATTCAGCAGGTCTTGTTTGGTCTTCCCGTTCTGCAGTGGTAGAATGGTCTAAGGAAGGACAGCTGATCATGAGCGCCCAAAGGTGATTGATGCTTGTCGGGAGAGAAGGCTAGCTTGTGTTTTCTGGTCCCAAACTGAAGCACAAAGTGCTGAAAAAGAAGTTAATGGCGGTTTTTAAATATGAATATGACAATGCAGAGAAGTTTTTGGCTGCAAATGGGGGACCTACACAGTATAAGGCTGGTTGTTTTATTGTTATGGCTGATTGTTGTAGATCCTCAGAACACTACCTGCATGGCGTACTTCCACCAGAAGTAAGAAAATATGCTTTTATATGTTGGATGTTCCAAATTAATTGCATCTCTCACCCCTCTTTGCTGCTGTGATAACTGCTACCATTCACTGACTGCTGCCGCAGGACCTCCAGGACTTTAGGACATTCTCCTTTTTACATCCCTAGCCTCTCTCTCTGGTGGGCCTCTGCACCCCTCAGTGACCTGGGGATGAATGCACCAATGAGGAGCCTCACAGTGAGTCCCTCTGCTCCTCCTTCACACCCATCTTCTTCCTCTACCTCGGTCACTCACTCACTCTCAGAGTGTGTCGCATATATGCCTTGATGTCAGACGTGGTGGGCATTCTTGTCTCTATGAGCGTACTGTAGATGTGGGTAGTGTACTGTACACCATATGAGCCATGATGTTGACTAACTGTTGTGTGTTATTTACAGGGTATGCCTGATCGCATGTTATGTGCAGTGCTGGAGCAATTTCAGCTTTACTTTTCCCTTTGGTATGTGCGCTTTGTCTCCATTCACAGTGTCATTTCTTCTTGTGTTCTTATGTTGAAACAGCCTGTACACTTTTTTTTTTTTTTCTGCATACACATACGCATACAAACATTGACACAGAGATGGGAGTGAATGCGTAGCTGACTCACGGATGCTACAGTAGGTTGTACAGCTTAATCCACTGGCGCCTTGGTGTTTATCGTGGAGATCATGCAAGATCTTTTTGGACGGTAAGTTCCTATGCGACAACACTTGTCCCGTGTTCCATGTGTGCTGCGTCCTGTATCACGGTGGCCATTCGACAATGCAACACATTTTTCTTTAATTTTAAAGCACATACCTCTGTTCTGGCAATTCAAGTCAGGGTAGTTTATGTTACAAAAAGGCACATAAAAATATACCTCAGAAGCCACTATTGATAGACAGCTTATTTAATACTATTTAGATATTGGCCATTATATTATTAATCTGATTAAGAAATGCACTGGTATTTTTCATGTCAGTTACATTTGATGTGACCACATATGACAGTCCCGGTGCCTCGCCTCTGAGCTGCATTAAGTACATAGTGAATTGGTTTATTCACATTATAATCTACATGATTGAAGGCGCCACTGCCCAGACTTGATGCAGCCAGAGTGTTCTCTGGTTCCTCATTTATCTTTGGTCACTGTGTGGTCCGTCTCCCTCCCTCTGTCAGATCCACTCTCTGTATAGCACAGCAAGCCCCAGCATGCTGAAGAGGAAACAGAGCTCACGGGTCGAGGCCCAGCCCATGACCGACTTTGGGCCAGATGAGACCCTCACAGACAGCGCTGACATCTTCTGGATCAACAAACCAGTGAGTTGATTCGCTTGTGTCCGTGAGAGAATCCAAACAGACAAAAATATATCAAGATAAGAAAGTATTACTTCATTACATTACTTCTTCGCTCTTTTTTCCTGCAGTGGGTTCACACTCTGCTGCGGGCCTGCGCCATCATCAGCGTCATCTCTGTGTGCATGAACACCCCCAAAACATTCGAGCATTACCCGCCTCTGCAGTATGTGACGTTCAAGCTGGACACACTGCTCATGTTCCTCTACAGCGCCGAGATGATCGCCAAGATGCACATCAGAGGCATCGTCAAGGTAGCTACTGAAAAACGGCTGCATGGTCACAGGAAGATGAGAGAATCCTTTACTCGTCCCGCTGCGGGGGAAGTTTTAGTGTTACAGCAGCAAAAAGCAAGAATTCATACTAGGTACAAAATGTTCAGAGCACAGTTTAAAGTACAGACGTAAAACAGTTCAGTATTTCACACTATTAACAGTTGTCATTAGAAAAGGTCATATTACACTGACGACGACGACGTTGCATGGGGATGTTCCACACAGGATATTGCATAATTTTACAATACTTTGGAAAAATTGCAGTTGGGAATAATGGAATATTGGAATTGAAACTAATGAATAATGATAAACAAACTTGTTGAGCAATCCTTAAAACAAAGTTGCTTTAGAGGATAAAAACAAGGAATTTAAAGACACCAGCAATGACATTAAATAGCCAAGCCAAATAGCTTTTATCCTCATCTTGTGACCTCGAGGGCCAATCGCATAGCACTTCCTATTTTTAACTAGCCTGATCTCCAACTTCTCTCTCTCTCGCTCAGAGGAAGTCATTAGCCGTAACGTTAGCAGCTGTTGGAAACGAAGACCAAATAAATGTTTAAACTCAGATTAGTAAACTTGCACTGGGAATTTCGTTTGTGCCACCTTCTATCTTTGGATGCTCATTGACATTAAATAATCATGAATACTATTAAAATCTGGCAATGAGACGTTTTGGATTATGAAAAGGGCCTGATTAAAGGAAGTTTATGCAAGTCTCAGCTCATCAGGCAGGGAGTTTCAGAGCTGACCGCATAAAACACCGTTCACCTTTCGTCCAGAGGTGGGACTCTGGGAGTTCTGGCCGAAGATCTCGGACCACGCCAAGGCTCATGGGAGAGAAGCAGCTGGGTGATCTAGATAGGGGTTGCCTTGAAGTGCTTTAAAAGTAACCAGCAAGATCTTAAATTCTATTCTAATACTAACTGGTAAAGAGTGAAGAGAGGACTTAAGTAGTGGTGATGTGGACTCGTCTTCTCGCATTTGTTAAAACATGGGCTGCTGCATTCTGGTGCAGCATCATGTCATTCTCCCGTCACGCACCACCTCCACAGGTTCTGGTTGGCCACCAAGAATGGAACCAGCCTTCTGGAGGGACTTAAACATATTTAAATTTTCACAAAATGAAAAGATTTCAACTCAAATTAAGAATATTTGAATTATTGTCAATAAGGTTCTAACAATAGAAATAAAAAAACAGAAAATGCTCTTTTAATTTTTCAAATTACTGTCAGAAATAATAACTTGGAACAACTTATATCAGTGGATGTGTGATGCTGCTTTTAATTCTGTCCTTGTATTTGTGGCACAGCAAGATGTCACAAAAAGATAGAAATGAATTTGGATTAAAACTGTCTAAAAAAAATGTAAGAGTCTTTGAACTGACTGGTTTAATAAACGTCTTCATATAACAACATCCAAGTTTATGTTCATATATTAGTACAGTTTTATTGGTCCAGTCAAACAATATGGAGACAATGAGGCTCGTATTTTCGGTTGAATGATGAAGATAAGCTCTAACATCCTCTGATCAGAATCTATTTGACAAAATGTGGACCCGTTCCTCAGAGGCGTGGCCCTTTATTGTGCCAGGACAGATTTTAATGACAGAAATGAAACTTTGTTCATTGCAACGGGCTGTAAATTCAGATGAATCAGCATAATTCCGATCTGGAGTAGATGGATCATTTTCAATGGAGGCAACCTGGACGAGACAGCTGGCAGATGAAAGACACATAATTGCAGGCGTAAAAAGTGAGGACAGCTTAATTGTCAAATCAAGGATAACAAGCAGGGAGGAACCGGAGGACACGGATTTGTCCTCCAGAGGAAAATGATATTAAAGAGGCAGATTAAAACTTCATCTTCTTTTTTATAAAATATGTTGTTTTTTTTTCCTGTGTATCTTCAATCTGGTGCATTTTATTATTTAGGCTGACATTAAACAATTGCATGACCAGATTTTATTATTTATTAGTACTTAATATTTGTGAGTTAGAGCGGAGTAAAAAAAAACAACATAACTTTTACCGTATGGACATTTGGACCTTGTGTTACCTGGTTGCTCGATTAAAGTGCGTGCAAAAAATGTTCCCCGTAGCCTGCAAAAGTAATAGCATGCTTTTGTTCTTGTCAGTGTAATCAAACAAGGTCTTATTTGGAGAGTTTTTCAGAATGCACCCTCCCATTCGCAGCTTCCTGTGAAAGACTGATGCATTAAGTGCTTCTTAGCAGACTCTCTCTCTGTAAGTGGTAATTAAAGGCCATTTTTTTGCTGGCCCCCATGACATTTTTGTTTGTTCACATTTCAGGAGGTGTATCATTCTTGTCTCCAAATGTTGATAATGGGTCTGTTTGAATAGTTTGGTCAGTTAAAATGGGAGCATGTTATTTTGCTCTATCATTATGATTGGACATTTAATCACACTAAAAGCTCTCTGTGGCGGCTCTAAAGAAAGACGCGCTTGGTGCTAATGTCTACAATTTTCACAACGATAAATTCTTCCATTGTCTAAGCCTTAAAACGTTGCGGAATGTTCAATAATTAGTAGAGTGCGTGACATTACTTGAAAATAGGGCCTTTTGTTGAGGATGAAGTTCATGTTTAGTCGTTGCCTACTTAAGGAGATTATGGCTTCACTCAAATCTGTGTGTCGTGTGTCGTTTGTCTGGACCAGGATGTCAAACACGAGAGACGGAAGTTAAAATGAGTGTTTATTACAAAAGATGGTAATATGTGATAATTACTCATCAGGAGGTCTTTGGTGGTCAGACTCTCTGGGGAAATTATAATCAAATATTCTAAATATATAATTTAGGAAATTTAAAAAAAAGAAATAGGACAGGACATTTAAGGGTTAACATTTCAAAACTTCGTTCCTTTCCTTTCCGAACATTCTTATCTCCCATGCATAACCTACCTGACAGATTTTCTGGGTGGTAGGGTGGGTGATGTGGGAAAGACAGAAACTTGCATCTTGGCCTCACTGTTAATGTCTCCTCTTGTTCAACTGTTTCCTGTGCAGGGGGAAAACTCTTACGTCAAGGACCGCTGGTGTGTGTTTGATGGATTCATGGTGTTTTTCATTTGGGTGTCCCTGGTGCTGCAGGTATATTTGCATTGTCATGTTTTTCCTGCAACTCTTAATGCAAGCTCAGCGACAGGCATGTTAATTACAGTGGATGACTTTTGCTTCATAACGGTCAATTTGACTTTCAGGTGTTTGAGATAGCGGAGATCGTGGATCAGATGTCCCCGTGGGGAATGTTGAGAATCCCCCGAGCGCTCATTATGATCAGGGCTTTCAGAATCTACTTCCGCTTCGAGCTTCCTCGCTCCCGCATCACCAACATTTTGAAGTAAAACACACCAGCCCGAGCTCTTCGCTGTGGTCTCCACGATGAAGGAATCGTTCTAAATGCTCCATCTCTATCCCTGCTCATCTTCTCCTCTTCTGCTCTCAGGCGATCCGGAGAACAAATCTGGAGCGTCTCCATCTTCCTGCTGTTTTTCCTCCTGCTCTATGGAATTCTGGGCGTTCAGATGTTTGGAACGTTCAACCATCACTGTGTGACCAATGAGACCCAGAAAGGGTGAGAAGACAGCAGAAAGAAATGTTACTTTGGATGCATTTTTGTTTGCTATAAGTAATATATCTGATAACTCCATCACTTATGTCAACATAAGCAATGGTGCTGAATATTTAATTATTTGGTTCTTAAATAAACACCTCAATATACCATTGGATAGATTTCCATGCTTTAATTGAAGTGACTGTGTGCGCCATAACTGACATAGTCATACACTGATATCGTAAAATACAAATGATCATTCTCTTTAAAGTAACCATGTTTGGATTATTAATCTGCTTTTACTGTAGACAGTGATAGTGCATCAGAAAATGAAAAAGGTGTCTTACTTTTGCTCCCTCCCACACTCTGTGCTGCACTCCGCTTTAATTAATCTCCACAAAGTAAATCATTGGTGGGTCAGCCAGCCTGATCACTCATCTGCTGAGGCTGAGTCTCCAGAGTCTGACGGAACAGTAAAAACGGATCCATATGGCGTGATTCTTAATATCTCATAAATGAAAATGACCTTGTTAATTGGACGAGCATCACTGCAGAAACTCTCATCACGTATATTCAGCTGCTTGGGTCGGAGTCACGTACAGTTTGCGTCCTAGAAGATTGAGTTATAGGCTTGAATTTTTTTTTAATATACATATACCGAAGAAAACAAGAGGATTGATTCTTTAAAGATTTTATGTTGTGTTATTTAATCGAGATCTTTCATTCATTTCACTGATGTATATTAATACATAAATTAGATTACCAGCTCTGGGGGAGATATTGTATGGATAAAAAATCTGTATTTTAAGGAACTGATGACACTTTTTGAATGGAAACATTGAGCTGATGATGATGACCATCACATGATGCAGAGATTATAAATCCTCGCCAAACGCCTGGAGCTGCAGAGAGAGCTAAAACTAATTATAATAATTAAAATTTCCTACGCTGTCAAACCTTTGTTTTCACTCCTTTCCTGCTCAACAGTTACTCATCTATCTCTCCGTGCTGACTGTGCGCCTAATCACCCTTGCACTGACCATTAGTAATACAGGAAATTCTCTTCCGAGCTCTGACATCCCTCTTTAACATCATTCCAAAAGTGGCCTGGCAGACGCGCATCTAATTTGTTTGCCGCTGTGCTCCTTTCCCTAAATCCCTCACACATATACATGCCACTAATGGGGTATTTTTGAAATATGTCACAGGAAGACTGATGTGTCTAATCTCTATCTGCCCTTGGCACAAAGTCAAAGCTTCCTCGCTTTTGACACACGGGGGATTTGATGGAAATTGGGGGGGAAAAAATAGCAGTGGAGACATTTCCTGCTGTGGATATTAGATGAAAATGGATTTGGATTTGTGAACAAAGTCGGATCTCCTCTGGATGTCAGGTTCTCTTCTGCACTTCAACTCATCGCTGTTTAACCCACGGCACCGATAATATTCAATCAACTTAGATTACTTGAACATTTTAGTAGTTGGATTAGGTTATTGAATACATTTTTAAAGAGGCTAGTTGTGATTTTATCAGACATATATAGACAAATAACCCACCCAACACTGCAAATGAAAGGATTTCTGATTTTATCATTCATTTAAGGGTAAAACTTTGAAGAATATAATCTCATATATTTAAAAAGGGGACTTGTAAAGACAGGATAAAATCAAATCAGATTGATCATTCAATAAATTAATATTGCTGAACTCACGTACCGCGCTTGTTATCCAAAAGAGGTGGTTTGCTGGCGAGGTGAGCAGAGGTTACTGCCAGGGCCGCACATTTATCGTGTTGTAATCAAATTACTGACTCAGAAAATGCAGCCACTAATCATTTCTTATTACACATGTTTTTCCTTTTAATTTGCCTCACCTAACTCATCCCATGATTACCGGGCAGCCGGCTCCTTGTTTGCGGCTTCATTCATCTCGTCCCTGTCATCAAAAAAAGTTTTTTTTCTTTTTCTTTTATAAAACACGGTGGTATAACTCAGCCCGGTATAATTAACTTTATCGGCATTCATCACTCGGCTGCTGATTGCCCTTTTATGATTGTACGATCAATTATCCCCTATGATCTTGTAGTCTTTAATAAACAATTTGGATGAATGTCTGGGTGGCCAATTTGAAGGCATTAATTATCATTAGAGGAATCAAGCAGCTCCTGGAATAACACCTGTGGCTGAAAGACAGGGAGACACGCGGAGTCACGCGATGCTTTTATTTTGAAATGCACCAGTTCTGTCATTCCTTTTGCGTCTGCTGGTTCTATTTTCACTCACACATTACAGTAAATATTCCATTGTGCTACATGTTGCTTATATATTCATATTTTTATCTCCCTTCCGTCAGGGAGGTGACATGGAACAGCTTGGCCATACCAGACACCCATTGTTCCCCTGATGGGGAGGGCTACCAGTGCCCTTATGGCTTCAAGTGTGTGGACCTGGAGGAGCTGGGCCTCAGCCGACAGGAGCTCGGTTATAGCGGCTTTAATGAACTCGGTATGAGCGTCACACGTTTCACATTCATGCCTCTTGTCTGATCACCACCAAGCATCCAATTCCATGAATATGTTTTCGCATGAACTACATTTTTCTTTTATGAATTTGTGTTGCATCCCGGGCTCAACGTTCTCCACATTCCGGCTGTGGCACGAAGCCGCGCCATTCAGGAGCATTCTGCATTCTTATCAGCTCAACGGGGCTGAAATCCAGTGTCAGTGCCCCTAATCCTTCCATAGCCGGGAAGGAGAGTGAGAGCTTCACAGTAAACAGGATTTTATCTTAGCATTCAAGGCTCAGCCATAACATTATGACCACCACTTTAAACATGGATGGGATCTAATAGCAAGTCAACATTTTCTCCTCAAAGTCGATGATGTAGATGCTGTTAAAATGGGCAAGCGTGAGGCTGTTACCCACTGATGGGGTTAAATTGGGCTCTTTAGGGCACCGAAGAGCTACTGTAGAAGAATTTGCTGAAAACTTAGTGCTGTTTCTGATATAAAGGTGTCAAAACACCCAGTGCGTCTTTACCTACCAAATATTAGGTGGATGGTTTTAATGCTGAGGCTGATCAGTGCATGAGTAATGCTTCCTTTGGTATTAAGATTAAATGGACAATGTTATATACTGTAAAGCCCTGGTTCTGACCCCCTGAAAGAATTAAAAAAGGACTGAGGGGTGTAACCTTTTCATTTTATGAATTGGTATTTCATTTCTTCCAACTGTTTTTGGGGCCTGGAACGTTTGACAATTGGTTACAAAGTCTGGTCTTTGGAAAATGCTGCTAATGCCCATATAAAGTAGCAAAGCACAATTTCTATGCAAAACAAATTCAATGAAACCCTATTTCGTATGGTTTTAATCTGTGATGATGACTTTGAGAAGTGAGACAGACAACTAACGACCTGTCATGCGTACTGCAAGTTTTCGTTTGTTTTGACAGATATATCTTTTTCACAACGTTGTCCTATGAACACAAGACATTAAAACGCAAAGGAAAAACAGTTATGATGTAAACAGAGCTTGAAAATCATGTTTGCATCCATACAGAGGGTAAATGTTAATGATTTAAACACAGCAACTGGGATATTTCAGTAACTAAATCAAAACCAAAGTAGCAGATTCTCAGGTGCCTCGATGCAGAACTGTTAATATGTTAAAAAATAAATAAAAGTGGAGTTGGGAAATGCCATCCCTTATTATTTGTCTTACTTCTATGTATCAGGTACATCAATGTGGTGCAGAAAAAGGTAAAGAGACGGTTCACTTGCAGCCTTTATAAACATTAACATAATCAGTGCTGCTCTTCACCGGATGAATCATCTCTGATGTGTTAAAAGCACAGACAGTTCCATACAGCCAAGAATTTAATCAGAGGATTTATGTTTAGGTAGATACATCAACTTCATCTTCAACGGTGATCAAGATATGTATTCTAAGCACTTTAATCTGATTTATTCCTTTGAGAGACATTGTCAGGAATACAAGTCAGAGGATATATATACTCATGTATTTAAATTGAAACTCGAAATACTGTCTTTAGTCTGATGGGAGGCATGGCTATTCATGATATCATTATGCAAATACATAATATTGACCATTTTCTCCTTATAATTATGTCTTCCTTTCATCTGATCGTCCGTCTGTCCGTCTCCTCCCTGTCTTTGTTCAGGTACGAGCATCTTTACTGTGTACGAGGCTGCGTCACAGGAGGGTTGGGTGTTCCTCATGTACAGAGCCATCGACAGTTTCCCTCGCTGGCGCTCCTACTTCTACTTCATAACTCTCATCTTCTTCCTGGCTTGGCTTGTCAAGGTTAGTGGAAGCTTCTCTCTCCGACATCACTTCTCATAATGCTCGCAGCTTGTGCAGCAGGGGATGGACGCAGATTGACAAAACCTAATCTCAGCAGAAATCAAATTTTTTTTCTCCACTTGTTAGTAAAATGTTCTTTGGTTAATGAGAGAATGAAAGTCATCAACACTCATGATAGACCAAGTCATTATTTATAATTACCATTGCCTTACTTCTTCTCTCTATCTCCGTTCTTTCTTACAGAATGTGTTCATTGCAGTCATCATCGAGACATTCGCCGAGATTAGAGTGCAATTTCAGCAGATGTGGGGGTCGAGGAGCAGCACCACCTCCACGGCCACGACACAGGTACGACCATCACTCTCAGACACTCGAGCTGTGGTGCATAAATATACGCCCAGATTCTTTTAAGGCGGCTCATCTTGGCACATCTTGGTGTGCAAAAAAAGAAAAATCTGTTTATTCATCAAATTCCAGCTGATCAAAATTTCATGAATTTGGAAGAATCATAGGAAAGAAAACAGACACATTTTGACAGGATTGGTTTCATGGTCATCAATAAATACCCCCCCTTCCTTTTAACTGGTTTAATGATATACATACTGAAGAAAAGTTCTGGTATTGAGATAAAACAAGATTGGAGATTGGCGCATCACCAACACATGTATGCTGCTGTGGTGACGAGCGAGATGAGCCCTGAGCCTCGGCTATTCATTCTACGCCTGTGTCCGACTGCTCTCAAAGGTCACGAGCCCTGGGCAGTGACAGAAGTCTAATCGAAGATGCAGGTGGAAAATAGGTTAATGTCACTAGATGTTTGGGCAGAGGGTAATGAGGTTGGACCTCTGGAAAGAGCAAGGAGAAGAATTAACTTTCCTTGGAGTTTGGGCAACAGAAGGCCTCCTTGTAGGTCTGCCCTGATTGAGAAATGTTAGCTAATAATTCAGTTATCTTGCTATTATTTCACCATTATAGTGCAAGTCTAATGCAGTAGAATAATGAAATGCAACTTATAGAGAATAAAATCAATTTTTTGGCATTGTCGAGTTGAAATTTAAACACTCGTCTTAAAGCTTCAGTAATGGCCACTTGCCTGGATGAACTGGAGAGCAGACAGCACAGCAGACAGTTGGTTGGATTTGTGGTTTTGGCAGTTTTGACCTCTACCTCTTAGCTGCAAATTTGACAAATCACCTCCCTCCTCCAAGATATTGGGCTCTGCTTTATCATTTGGCATAAAACCAAAGTGTACCCAGAGCACTCTACTGTTTGGCTTTGCAACCAAATGATTCATGATGATCAGATCAATAGAGGCTCACTGAAAAGGTAATATCCTCAAGAGATGAGTAGTCGGAGGTGCAGCGATTTATTCACTGCAGCATGAGACATCAGTTAAACATGAAGTGGAAATGGTAATGGAAATGTGACATTTCAATTAGTTTCAATTCAACCAGCTGTATCTAGGTGGATGGAGGCAATTTGAATGATAATGCAAAACAATTGCGGTTAACTCAGATAATTGCGATCGGACTGTCGGGTAAAAATCATGACAGGCCTGCCTCCATTTTAATTGACGATGTTTTTTCAGAGCTGGCTGGAAAAAAAACTACTAATTTTAAGGTTAAAATTAAAATGTTTTCACTAATATCATTCCCTTACAGTTTTTAAGTGACACATTCTGGAACGTCATGGTGCTAAAACCTTATTTCAGTCATGGTGGCATGTCGGCTTGAGTCACTGTCGGGTACAGTCTGTCACGACCTTGAAAACAATCCTGCTTTCTTCTCATTATTGAAATTAATTGTATTAACATCGCCATGCCCCAATCTTTATCTGCGAGGGGGGGGTTTATTAGCTGTGGTGTAACGCTTACCTGTCAATCACAGAGGCTGATAGAATATGCTCCGGTATAAAGTGACCCTGAGAGATCCAAGCTCCCCACCCCCGGTTCCTTAACTCTCCCCTTTCCTGCCTCCAGATTATTGACACTGTCAAACAGATAGGAATGTAAACTGTGTTGATTTAATGACAATGGAGGAATCAAACTTCTGTTTCATGGGATCAGGTTTCTGTTCATGTTCTGATGAGCCGAGTTCTAAATTGAGGGATGAACTTGAATTTCAGGTCTATGGCTTCTCTGAGGCTGAACAACATCAAGCCTGTTTTTTTGTTTTTTTCACATCTGTGTTGATGAAAGAATTGTTTTTTACAGTGATTTAAAAACAAGGTGATAAAGGCGAAGGATTCTGGTAGGATGTGATAACGCCTGAGGCAGATGTAACATTTATGACACAAAGAGGAGAAGCTCTTGTAGTTATAATGAGGACTTGGGCAAAGTGGATGAAGGGGTCCTATATGCTGTAAGCAGACAGCGGCACTCTCTCTTCTTTAAGCCACGGTTTGTATTTTCAGATTTCACTCGCTTCTCATAGTGTCTATTTATAACATGCAGGGATTTAATCCACTACCTCCTATGTGCAAAAATGACAAGTGAGTAATTGACTTTCGGCAAATGCTTTTTCCAAATAGAACTTTCATGTCAGGTAAATGTGGCCAGTGTGTTAATGGTCCCAAAATGTTGAATCCAGATGATTTCTGCGTCTCTTTGCTCAAAAAATTTCATACAACCCAGGATGAGATGCAGTTACTTCTGCGATCCTCTGAATTCTCACTATTTTTGTGCTTTATCTAAATACATGCAAAACCAAAGACATTACTTTCAGCCTCAGCCATCTGAAGTCTTGTCCTAAACGACAATCGAGATTGTTAATATTATATCTGTAAAACAGTTGCATGTAAGAACTGAGACGGCAAACGGATGTTATTTTTCTGACATTAGGATTCAACTGGTGGCCCAGTTTTAGAATAAGAACACCTCTTTTAGAACACCACCTTTTTTAGCACTTTGAGATTTGATCCAAATGTAAAGTGCATTATAAATTAAATGTATTATTATTATTATTACCTCATTCATCTCCACCTCTGAGAACTGGATTAAAAAACCTTAAAACTATCCATAAATCAGTAAAAAGAACCAATACATGTAGAATTTTTTTTTGATAAAATCTTTAGAAGTAGCAAAAGTTCATCTAATGGTCAAATCAAGGTGCATTGTTGGGACTCAAAACTTATATTCCCTTCAAATAAGTCATCCACAGTAAATCTGTTATCTGTTGTTTTCGTTTGGGTTTTAAAATGCAGATGATCCACAAGATTGTTCTGTCAAACTTCTCATTGACATGAATGAGAATGATGTATATTAATGAGTAGACCAGCTGTCTCTTTAATTTAAAACCTCCTGCTGTGATTCTGGTCTGTTTTTCTTTCCCATCTAAGGTCCTCAGGACAACATGCTGTTTTTAGTAGCTGCCATGTTGTTGTTGTTTTTTGCAGTGAAGTGTGTATCTTTGTATATGATGCCTTCAGCGTTCGGCGGCCCCAGATTTTCGGTGAAGATGCAGCCAAAGGGCCGATGCACTTGTTGGAGATTGGTCAAGTACTTTTGAACAGTGTGCAAACTTTCTTTGCTTTCCTTTGGCCACAGATGTTCCATGAAGACGCTGCTGGCGGGTGGCAGCTTGTAGCTGTGGACGTCAACAAACCACATGGCCGAGCTCCTGCGTGCCTCCAGGTAAACACCACAAATAAGCCAAATAATTAACATGCAGCTGATGCAAGGTCCCTCTAACTCTCGCACATGCATCATTTTTGCTAAATGTGTTGAACTGAGGGGAAAGATGACATTTGAACATACGTGAAAACATAAATCTGAGCTCTGCTTGTGTATGCAGATGTGAGTTTTACACTCTCACTGTGATGCAGCTTGGTTTTAGTTTGAGGCTTCATATTAACCCTCTTATTGCCACACCTAAGCTTCAAACCCAAAATAAACTTAAAATAGCTCCACATGTATCAGCTGTATTTGCATATCCTCTGTGTTTATTGGCTGGTAAGATCTTAAATAGTCTATATTGAGTCTCAGTAACGATGTCCCTGTTCCGGAGGGATTTTGGATGCGAAATTTCCCATACGACCACTAGGAGGAGCTATATGTACTTTATAAAGGCTTTGGCAGTGACAAATCAATGTTTATCTTTGATTATCTAGCATTGAGCTCAGTAAATTAAATGCCCAAAAACGTATGGGCCTAAAGTCTATTTAAAGTGGCACGAACGCAAGCGGAATCACCTCATTGTTCTCACATTCGACCGTGTCTTCAGAGTCTGTCGTAAACGAGTAAATGATGGGATTCTAAATGAGGGGAGCCTCATGTTTGATGTGTAGAGCTGCACTAATGATGTTACTCTGGTGATAAATGAGTTTTAAATGACGTCTACATGAGCGATGCCACTGCTGCCTTGTGGTCAGCGCCATTCAGATGGTTGGCCTTTAAAGATAAGTGTCGCTTACAGGCTGCCTCAGCCTTGATTGCTTTGTGGGTTGTTTTTTTTTAAAGGCTGGGCTCCTGCTGTGTGGCTGCCAATAGTGTCTAGTGTTGTTAGAGTGCGGATAGCTGTCACCAAACACTTGTTAGGGAGAAATAGCTGTTCCATACCGAAACCTGATGCAAATACGCAACCAAATACGAATAAGAGCACAAATAAATATAGAAAAATGAGGGTTGAAAAGAAGGGAAGAAACGATGAGGGAAAGAGGGAGCGTGGAAAATGCAGAATTCCCATTTAAGCAGCCTTTCCCCCAGAGCCTCCTCATCAGTTAGAGATTAGATAGAATGATAACCAGAGGGATAAACACGGCTGAATTTTCTTTGTGTCGAAAAAGGCAGATGTGAAGCGAGAGAAGCCCATGTTGAGGAATCCAGTGTAACAACACAGGACTGTCTGGTAGAACAGGAGCCCGGCTGCATTACGATTATCAGCGATGCGTTGAATTATCTAATTAAAGCGTTTAAGGACACTGACTTATATAAATAGCATAATTACGTTGGGGGAAGGAATTGCCACCATGTACATTTTTTGTCTAGATAAAAAAAAAAAAATAGACAAACAATGTTTAGCAATAAAATGTAATGACACACACACACACAAAAACACACACACACACACGCACATTGTAACAGAATGACAGTAGCAGGCAATAAAGAAATATGGGTAATTTTATGTTATTTTAAACCTCAGGTTAGCCGAACATTGAAAATACACAACATAAAAACACAAGTTTCAAGTCAAGCAGCTGCTAATGGTAAGGGATGAATCTGGAATTCAAATCAGTAACATTAACAGTCTTAAAACTAATTGATGGGCATTAGAAGGAGAGGAAGTGAAAGGATATGACAGTAAATAAGGGTAATTGGTCCCACGGTAGGCGATGCTGGTGATACGGCCCCACTGTACAGATATATAGCATCCTCGATCTCAGTACGAAAATTTAAATGAAATCCTTTTCATTTTATTTTTTTTTTACCTCAGTGCCATAGACTGACTTCCTTTGAGAAAAACCGAGTTGCGCAGTGCATTACAGAGAAATCCATCATATGGACTGTTTCAGCTCTGGGCAAAAGTGTGACAGATGTTTCCTGTCAAATATAGCCTGACTTATGAAAAACACCCCAGATTTATAGAAATATAGAAAGTAATAATCATCTCAACATCCATGGGTGCACCACTCAGTGAACCCATGAATGTTGTTCCCAACCCCTGGGACCCCTAGAGGGTTGAGACGGTCAGGGCAGCCAGGGTAAAACTTGTGGATGAGCCTCCGCTGTGGGGGCCCCAAATTGGGAGCAGGAAGTAAAAAGAAAGTAGAGTAGGGCTGGAATAAGTAAGTAAGTAAATTAATTAAACAAATTTATCACATAATTTTCCAATCCAAAAATTGTAGCTTTTAACCATTTAACTATTCCCAGAAATGACAGATAATCATTTAATCCATTAGTTGGCGTGTGGTATTGATGTTAAAAGTGTTCTGCTCGAGGTGGATTCTACAATAGTTTGAAATATGAAGAAACCATCCCACTTTATGTTATTATAGTTCAATGGAAATGTTGTGTTTCAAATGAACCAATCCTATCACACCAGTGTATAAGTTTATGCTGCTGCATACACAGACATGGTCTTCAGTCCCTTTGGGGCTCAGTTTAAGGTCAGATGCGTCAAACATTTAATTAAGGTCCAGAAAGTCATGAATGTTGCACTACATTCTTGTGAGTGTTCATTTTGACATAAATCGAGGGACGCAGTGCCTGATATGGACAAACCTTAACCCAATCAGGTATTGACATGCTTCTGTCCAAAAAGCATAGTTAGTTTAATGCTAAGATAAAAATAGCACTAAAAATGCTTTATTTTAACAAACAAAAAAACCCAGAGGAAACAGAAGAAGCTGAAATGAAGTGGGACCTCTTCTACATATTTCCACTGCTGCTGTCCCAGTCGGTAGTTATCTGTCATCCAAACGGCTCAGATGCTGTCGGGCTGTCTGACCTCTGAGCTGGCACACTTTACACAAAGGACGCCAAGGACGGTGTGACTGCAGCACAAGTTGACTACAGGACCAGTCAAAAGTTTGGACACAGGTTGAATGCCAGACTAGCAGAGAAGCTGACATTTTTGGCAGCGGACTGTGGACAGACCAAACTATTGACTGGATTGGATGTTTGCCGACAAACAACAGCTAAGCCTCAGGGAAAAACGCATGAATGCAAAGAATCTCTTGTCAAATATACTAACCAAACACACATTTATGTACAAACAGTGGAAATGTGTGTCCTTTAAATGACAAGCATACAAATTCAAAAGGGACATTATACCATGATTGGTGTAAATATTGTATAAAAAGATCGAAAAAAATGCAATAATCATGTTGCGCGACGTAGCAGCAGACGTTAGGATCAGGTGAGGCATTTTACTTTCATGACAATTTATCTCATATTGCTGTAATAGCTGCTGATTAAATTTGATCATTTTGGGTCTTCAGTGATCAACTACGTCTCTGCGGTCGTCCCCAACAACACGGGTATATCCGGGAAAGTCCCCAATCCCTGGGATTGAACTCTTCAACTTAGATGGGAAGTTAGGTCTGAAGAACAGTGTTTTTCATAGAAAGAGCATTAAATCTTTAGTAACAGTGACGGTTGTACTGCTCTTTTTTTGACTTTCCTATGTTTACGTGTACCGTACTTCATCTCTGCATTATGATCTGCATGTTTTAAAGAAGTGGTGTCAAACTCAATACCAGAGAGGGCCAAAAATTCAAATTGAGTCTGCATCGAGGGCCGAAGAGCACTAAAATAGGGCATTTTTTCGTCTGGGGTATTCTTATTCTTATTTTATTTACTCTTATTATAAAATTCTGAACAAACCAATGGAAAAAATCAAAGTGATTGATTCTTCAAGCAGTGCTTTGAAGAATAATTTCCAATGATACGTTTTTATTCACAGGCATCAAAAAGAAGTCACATCTAAAGCCCTGAAACACGTTGAAAGCCTGGAGGACGTGAACGCACCTCGTCAGTTAATTAAAACGTGCGTTTATTTACTGTACGTGTGCAACTTATTGATACACTTATTAATTAGCATTTAAACAGTTTTTTTTTCTCATCCATATCCCCTCCAAGGCTGCGGGTGAGCTTAAAGTTTATAAGAGTGACTGGATAACCGCTGAAATCGTGCAACAGAGGGGTAGGGAGCTCGCTAGCGCTGGTGCCGGCTATCTTAGTGCGTTCTGGGACTTGTAGTGTCTGTGGTGTTTGGCGCTGATTATCGGCCGTCCAGTTATTATCGAGATTAGATATAGTCTATTGACTTTGACATATTTGTTTTGAAGTTTGTCCCTTAGCAAACGTTACCAAACGCATTATATAGTTAGCTTGTAAGAGCTTGTCTTACACTAAAATGATGTTGGCTGTGTGCGGTCCGCCGGGCGAGAGTCTGTGACATCACACACCATGTGCACGCGGCTGTTTACGTTGTAACTCTGTAAGGAGCGAGGGAAACACAGAGAAAACACGACTGAGAAAAAGAGAGCTAAGAAGCTCATTTGTATAAAACTGCTGTTGTTGTTAAAACCAATAATATCGTGGGTGGACTATTTACATGATATTCATATTTTCATCTTTCAACGGTCGAGATTAATGCAAAAACACAGTATATTGCGACAGGCCTACATCAGACCAACTGTTGCAAAATTAGGACCTCAAAATGGAGATGAAGTTCCAAATATTGTTGGAAATAAACAACCGACCCCGCGGATCTAAATCCAGTTCCCAGTTTGCCAACATCAAACCAGTTCTTCCTCGCTCTAAGGTCCATGTGGGTATAACATTTGAATATGATTCATGAAATGGTTTTTCCGTTATCTCATTAACACAAAGGAGCGGCGGCGGCAGACGCGCCGTGCGCCTTTATTTGTTTACTATAGGAACAAAATGACCAGAGAGCCTGTTCCCCATGAAGACATGACATTCATGCTAATGCTCTACTTTTGATGAGGTGTCACCAGCCACGCCCTGAAAGGATGACTTAATCTCATTATTTATATCACTGTTTTTGTTTCTCAACTGAAACATTGATTTTTTCATACAATTCAGTTATTTATAATGTATTATTTACTATTATTCTCCCTCCCCCACCGGCATAGTCGAGATAAATCTCTTCCTTCCTTGTATTGATTACATTCCATTTTCTGGAGGAATTATTACGGCGGCTCTGATATTTTATGAACGTCTTCAGTTCAGGTCTCGCAGTACCTCTTAGTCATCTCATACGCCGGGTGGGTTTTTAGCAGTAGTCGTGAGCACATCTTTGAAAATGTGAACACTTTGACGTGAACATTTATGAACAGTTTTGACGCAAACACTCTTTTTTTTCTCCGTTTGAAACCACAACGGATTTTTTTTAGAGGCACCATGTTCTCTCTTTTTTTACTGATTTTAAGATCTGGCCTGTGCCATATTCTTTAAAAAAGTCTATTTGAGCATAAAGAAAGTTTAAAAAAAAAATCTAAACCAGTTAATTAGTCACCAGTCGCCTTTCATCGTACGTAGCAGGCACAGTTGCTCTTAGCAACTGTCCTTCCACCTAATTAAAATCTTACAATCACTCATGCCGCGGTGCAGTACGTTAGCGGTTTTTGCTGTGTTCAAAAAGCACCAAACTGAAAAAATCCTGGAAAATAATGGTGCTAATATGTTTAATGTCATATGTTGAGAAAACAAAAGTGTCATTTAGGCACTGAAAAAACAATTTGATGAAAATGACACAGGTAAAAGGGATAAAATCATAAAGGATTTACTGCTAACTGATATTATAGGAACACTGCAGTGGTCCGCTCCTGTTTCTCAACATGTCAAATATGTACCAGGGCTTAGATTTTTATATTTTGTGTTTAATGCTCTTTGTCGGTGTAACAGAAAGTATGAAAGGCAGATCATCTTACAGTGGCATAATGTTTGATGGATGCTGGATATCAGGTTCCCTCCCTCTCATGCCAAACGCTTTATTCCATCATATTTACATCAAAAAGGAGGAGTTGAAGCTGAGGAGACAGGTAGAATAAAAGACAGTACGGATTCAGCCTGCAGGGCCATCTGTAAGTGCTCGGGAAGAGGAGTGGGAGTTGCTGTTCTCTTCTGCCGGGCTCAAAAAATAATTGGCCATCAAATGATTAAATGTTTAAGGGTGGCAAGTGGGCACCATCTTCAGACAGACGGCCGTGTTTGCCTGCTGGTAGATAACAGATACCTGTCCGAATGGGTCTGTCAGGACTCCGCGTCTGTGCTCGCTTCTGTCTGGGTGCAACGGGCTGCAGCAGCAGGAGATAACACATAATAGATTAACCACCTGCTCTTTTTGGAGCGAGGAAACGGCGGCTAAGCCTCCTGAGGGGCTACAAACACAATAGTTACAGAATAGTCCTCAAAGCAGGGGGCATCACAAATATTCCTCTCTCTCTCTCACAACTGTTGTGTAGTATCTTAGTTTGGCAATTTATGATATCTGACATCCTTAACCATCATTGTTGTCTGCAGGAAATCACTTGTCCAGCGGAGTAACCGTTGCTGTGCATTTAAATGTAATATTATTATTATTATTATCACTAAATGTGCAGCGAGTCCATTGTTTTTGGCGGGATCATTTTTCAGCTGCCGAAATGAATTTTGAGGGGCTTGCGTAGTCGGAAACTCAGAAAAATCGACCGAAACATCAGATATTGCAAATACTGAAAACTTTTGAACCAGATAGGCTTCAAATTGGAAGCCATTGGAATTTGAATTGGAAGACCTTTGCAATGCTAAATCGCCTTGTTTTCTTGTTATGTGGCGTCCGTTTTGTGCTGTCGATGTTCGATCGATATTTTCTAATTAAAATTTTACCTTACCTTAATGAGGCACATTGAGGTCATTCCATAATAATTATAATTTAAAAAAAATCACTACACTATTACTTAACATGATCATTTCCACATTTTATCAAGATTATGTTCACATTTGTACAAGATCATTTTCACATTATAATGCCATACTTACTAAGTAATACATTTCTAATTTTCAAATACTTTTTAGTTTATTATGTTATTATTTTCACTCTATTGTGGAATGATTTTCCCATTTTACTTTATTTTTTCATTAATTGACATTTCTTAATAATAATTGACATTTTTTGGACGTAGTTCAAATCTGTGCTGGATTATGAACAATGTTTCCTGTCAGACATTACTACCTCTGGTCAGAACTGTGACCAGAGGTTTATTCAGACCATCAAAATGCAATCAAATAAATATGTATTGCGAGCTGAGTACTATTAATCTTGGACATCATTGAACAATTACTTTGATGATTAGCCATTTGCCCGTTGATGCAAGCAGATATCATGAATGAGTTGTTTACCAGCCAACACCATTTAAATCCCACTAACGGCTCTGTTTCTATTTACAAGACTTTTTTTTTCTCTTGTGGTAGGAGTTTAGACCAGCGGAGGTTAATGAAGCGTTCTGTTTCTTTCCCCACAGACGTGATCTACTAATTAGCCCTTGGTGCTCCACTGGGCCATAATTACACTGCATATTGGGATATTTGGACTCTGTAAGCAAAAGTTGAGGATGGCACTCCATGCAGATCTACCGCAACTTAAAACATCTTAAGATACAGTTGTTCAATCATTAAATGTGAGCAGCTTAACCACAATGGTTGGAGGATAATTAAAAGAGCATTAAAATGGCGGCTGAGGAATAAATGCTTCCTGTCGCACGTTTTCCTGGTGGATCATGTGATCGATTTTGCATAGCCTCTTTGGCACATGCCCTGCCTCAGACCTCAGTCCATCAATCCATTTTCTCCCGGCTATTTTGGGGTCGGGTTGCAGTGCCAGCTGGCAAAGCGGGGTATTCCATCCCTCTCCCCGACAAACCTCTCCAGCTCATCCCAGTGGATTCTGAGGCATTCTTAGGACATATCAAATGTAATCCTTCCAGCAAGTTCTAGGTGTACCTCATAGTATCCTCCCAGTTGAACCAGCCTGTAAAACCACAACAAAGGGAAGCTCCCTGGAGGCTTCCTAATGAGATACCTCAACCATCTCAACCGACTACTTTCCACGCAAATAGGGCAATCCCTACTTCCCAGTAAGACGCCAACCCAGAGGGAGCAATCCAGTGTTTTCTAGCAAATGACCCAGTGGACTTTTATCCAGGGAGCTCATTGTAGCTTATTTGAAGTCCGATTGAAGGATCACCGTTTTACCCTCTCCCTCCTGAATCTTTTGATTCTCTGGAACCTTTCCTGTACGTGTCCCAGCTCATTCCCTGTGGATTTTCCCCTCCGACACCACTGGTATCATTTTAAGCTGAAACCCACATAATCACAACAATGTTTGAGGTCAGTTTGTTTCCATATGCAGGCGGGAGATGGGAGGCAAAGAGGGAAGGGATTTTGTTTTAAGAGCACGAAATAAGAAGATGGTATCAAAGTGAGAAGCTTCTAATAGATTCGGACCATAAAGGAAAAAAAGATGGAATATGTGTGCAGGGGAGAAGAAGTCTGTATGTGATGGGAGAGTGAAAAAGTTTCTACTAAGGCTGCCTCCAAACTGCCAGGCTTAAGGCTCAATTCCGATTGGATTTTGAAAATGTGTCCTGTATCAGACTCCAGTATGAACAGTTCACAGCCCTGAACTGACCCGCATTAGCAAAAGAACAAGAACAAAGATGTCACACGCAGCACGCTGTCAATACAGCAGCGAAATAGAAGCCACTTCAGTTAGTTTGAAAGCTGTCGTTAAAAGTAAAAGTGTCTATAGTGATGTTTTCCAGTGGAAATTGACTTGCATAAAAGAAAGTTGCATGAACTCCGATCTGACCTTTCAGACTGAGATCGCATTGCAAAAAAAGTTCGACATGTATCTGATTTAGGACCACAAATGGAAGTGGAAAAGATCCGATTCCACGTGGTTTTGTCCCGTAACGACTGCCATGAAAAAGCCACATATGAGCAAAAAATCCGACCTGGGTGACATTTTTCCTGCAGTGTGAACGTAGCGTCACTGAAGGAGATCATCAGTTTTACACAGAGGTTCTCTCTGTGTAAAACTGTGACTTAATTGGATTGCATGTTGAGTTTGGAAAATCAGACACATCAACTTACCAGTTTAGCAACAAATGTGAAAAAATATTGACATAAAGTTAAATCTAAATCTTGGTTGTTTAACAGTTGCAGCCAGCGGAAACATGCTTCTGGAATATGACCCGCGCCTCCAGATGATTGCTATGCATATTGACAGCAGGTCATGTCAGGACGACTTGAATCAAATTTTCTGTGTCACCCTGACCGGAAAGCTTAAAGAGAGAGTGAGACTTGCGGCAGTGTTTAAATTGACTAGGCATAAAACTGGGCGACAAAGATCCCACATATCAAGCGAAAAAGCTCGGAGGCTTTCAGAAATGAGAGGACAGTGTTTATATCATCTTGTTTTTAGTATTTTTTCATCTTTGATGCAGGCAAGCGCACCTTGACAATTTGCACTGTTTTCCACCGATTCACATGCTGCATGAAATTGTCTTTTTTATCTACCCAACTATGCGTACATCTTTTTTTTTTCTTTATCATGAACACTCTGTTCCATCAAGTAATAAACAACATCTGGTAGAAATTTAGCTCTGCTTAGCTGTCAGGCGAGCGGTGCCAGTATTTATGGGCTAAATACCAAAGCCACAACTTCAAGTGTGGCTTCTGCTTACAAATCCATCCCGGCGCGTTTGTGTGTGAGGGGGTTTAATTGTGCCTGTGCACAATGAGCACCTGGTGTTAGGCGTCCATCAAACACTTGTGAAACGATTTCAGACACAGACAAGCTTTAGAAGCATCTAACAGCAAGGGAGGGCCATCTCTTCCTGATGTGGTTAAAGTGAGTCCGACATCTTGAAGCCACGCGTGATGGGTCGGTGCCATGAGCAGAGCACCGGTCCAACTAGGCCACTTTAGCTAGTTGAAGAGATGGAGAGCGTGACGGGCAAAGATATGTTATTCGGTGGCGGAGCTGGAGGGGCAGACTGTGTTTCCATACGACAGAGGTTACAAATACGCACCACAGCCCAGCCCCTGCCTCAGAGAGTGATTCCCAATGCTGACAGGGAATATGTGTGGTGTCAGAACCTTGAGAAAATCATCCATTTCAGACGCACAAACGTGTTCTTTCTGCTCTCTGTCAGTCCGCCTCTATATCTCTCGCTCACACCCACACACACCCACACACCCATACACACACACACACACGCCCACACACACACACACACACACACACACACTCTCTGCAGCCAGAACTCCCATGGGGGAGATTGTCTGGTTGCTGAAAATGTCAAACTGCTTTGTCATGTCCAATCTCAGTCAGGGGGGGCTAACCACTGTGTGCGTGGAATGGCCACGCTTCAAAAAGACTCGATCCTAAAGCTAGCAGCTCTGTCAGTCTGGGCTATTCATTTTGGGCTTATTCGAATGGCAAGAATTCATATTTATGTCTAAAATGAATGCTATTTTGGATAAATTAATGCAAATAAGAGCGAAATGCATATGTAAAACAGGGAAATTTTGACTAAAATATAACCTCATACTTCCTCTTAGAGGGAAATTTGAGAGATGCGACTGATATGGGTATGCATTCACATAATTATGTATCCATGAGAGACTTTTCTATAAGCGTCTGCTGTCGGTTCTATGAGTAGATATTCAGACATTTCCACTCTGATACATTGTAGCTGTTTCAAAAATTTGAAAAACATTTCAAATGCACCAGGGATAGAAAATAATTATACGCACACCTCTGCAGGGCAAAATACCGAGACACGTAGAGGAAGTCAGAGTTAAGTTACCTGTCATTGATAATTCAAACCCGGCATCCAAAAGGTGGCAAGTGTCCTTGAAAACGCAGGACTAAGGAGTAGAAACAGGAAAAGCACATGGACTAAATACCCAGAAGTGTATTTTGACATTATTATGACATTTTACAGGCCTTTCTGAAAGCTTGACATGACTGGATTGATATTAATGCTTCATGATCTGCCTCTCCAGGGATTTTTTTATGGGTAGGTTGGGTTCAAACCCTGGTCAGGGTTGAAATGAACTGATGTGGACATGTAGGGGAAGGGAAGCCAACTCTGGTCTTCCCTTTGAGAGATGTACACTTTGTTGACCCGGGCTTTTACCTGATCTTACTTCCAGTGACATTTTAGAGCACAGCCATGCAACATTCTATTAATTTCCTGACAGTAACAGCTATTTTTCCGGTACATATGATGTTAATTATGTGCTTAAATGATTTTTCTGTTGAGAACATCCTCTGTGAATCACAGCCCTCTCAAAGTACAAACCGTTATATATTTTTCTCCTTATTTGGCGTCTCGTTCTTAAGTCTTTGAAAGAGAAATATGTCAAGAAATATACGCAAAAGTTCATTTCATCAACTAATTCCAGTATAATTACTCGTTTGCAAAGCATCAAAATCACAATTGCAGATCAGGCTTTTCCAAACTTGTGTTGTTCAGGCGAAGTGTGCGTGGGAGGGTGGATGGCGGCGGTCCCATTTTCCTGGGGAGAATTTGAACTTTCCAGCATTGCCACAAAAAACAAACTTCATCTGTTTGAAAGTCTCGCTCTCACTTTTTCAGTCACTCCTTTTGCCAGTCTCACAAGCAAGTCTTTTTTTAGGGAGGGTGAATCTTCCCACTCAAGAGCTGCTCATTTTGCCACATACGTGCAGTTCAGGAAAGGATCACATCTGTCACCAGTCAATGTATAGTTTCTGTGCTTTTCTAAATGAGCATTAATGTGTTTGCTCCAACTTTCTTCTTCTTCTCCTCACAGACTTTGAAGTCCTTATTGTTTTCTACGATGTGAGTCTGTTCAGTGCCGCTGCTACTCCCTCAGGAAATCGCACACATAAATCGCCGCGTTCTTGTTTCCGGCGGTCTGAATGCTGCTTGATTCTACGGTCAGAGTGAATGTCTCTTCCAGCGTTCGATGAAAGCCTTCTGATTGCTTCTGGATTTCCTGCAGTTTAGCTGTTGGCCCACTTTGCCGTCTGTGTAAGAACAGGAAGTGTTTGCTCAAGGCAACGCCACCCCGTCAATTAGTTACCTCCGCCAAGGGCCGATGTTGTCTCACCTGTTCTTGGTGTTGGACTGCTGATTGATTTGTTTTCAGCCTTATTTATGCAGATGTTGACACGGAGATAGATCCTGGAGGGGTTTTTTGAGTCCCGTCTTCAACATTGTGAGACCTGTTTTCAACTTTTCCCGAAATCAAAATTAAACTTATTTCATAACTTTGTGGAGTGAACAGATCCTGGGCCCAGCAAAAAAAACCAATAGACTTTGGTGCAGACAGAAAGATAACTGATCCAGGGATTTTTCTGAACATTGCAGGATTATTTAAGATTATATTTCAAACATTTTCTTTAAGTTATTATGAAATCATTCAGAAATGTTGTTATAACATTTGGTGTTGAATATATTTGACTTTAAATCCATCCAACTACAATCTATTGCATCAAAATATTATGTTTTAAATTACATACTTACTTAATATAGGTAGTGTCTTTTTTTTCTTTTTTGTTTTTACAGAAAAACCTTTTCTATCTGCATATTACAAATATTTTTACTTCCTAACTTCATATTTTATTTTTTATTATTTCATTTTCAAGTATTTTGTGAAGCACTCTCTAACGTTGCTAAGTTCTATACAAATACAATTATCATTGTTATTATTATGTAGATTTTTTGTTTTCCGTGTTTATTACTGCTACAGCAAATGATTTGTCTTTGCTAGAATGTCACTTTTTCTCTCATTTCTCTATTATAATATGATACTGCGGCTTCTACACCAGAATCCAAACGGGGTCAAATAAAAGTAACCATTGATGTTCAACATGCTTCTTCTTCCTCCTTTGCCTGTTATGTGCAATCTTCACTGATTGCAACTGAAAGCTGTTCTTGTTTCCACAGCAACTGATGCGGTCCTCTGTGTTCCACATGTTCATCCTAAGCATGGTGGCTGTGGACGTCATTGTTGCCGCTAGCAACTATTATAAAGGCGAGAACCACCGCAGGCACTATGATGAGTTTTACCTGGCGGAGGTGAGGTTATTGAATTATTTATAAAGCTATTTTTTCTCTCTCACAATTGAGAACAGTGTACAGTCCTTTTTTTTGTTCATTTACTTGAAAAATCCATATGAGAGAAGTCCCCCAGGAGGATAAATGCATCCGTGCATCACCGTGTATGTCATTCTAGTTTGATGGCATCAGTACGCAATTGGTCGAGTGCCAACAAAGCTGAATACAGGAGATAAGACTAAAGAAAAAACACACAATATTAGAGTGATTCCCTCTGGCCATATCTCACAGCCATCGATCTGCAGGTTTGTTGCAATCTGTGTGCTGTTGCGACCGTAAACATGGTTTAAGTTAATAGGAATAGTTCAAGTTTTATTGGTGAGGAGCAAATTTTAGGCAATCTGTAAAAACAAATGAAATCATTTTTATTATTATTGCTTGTTTAATGATGATCTACAATGTAGTAAACACAGCTATTAAATGATATATAGCACCAAGAAACGTAAATTTTTCTCCCTGTGGAAAAAACTAAAGAAGCAGAAATTGAAAAATTTGATTAAATTGATATTTATGTTTGTGCCTTCCATCCCAGGTTGCATTTACTGTCTTATTCGACCTGGAGGCTCTTCTGAAGATCTGGTGTCTGGGTTTCACCGGCTACATCAGCTCCTCCCTGCACAAGTTTGAATCTCTTCTGGTTGTCGGCACCACGCTGCACATCTACCCTGACCTTTACCACTCTCAGTTCACCTACTTCCAGGTATGGCTCACACACACTATGCACCTATGCGGCCTTCATAAATGTATCTGCAAACACGTTCAGAGATCCATTTCACGCATATCCTATAAGGGAATATGAATCCATGCTTCAAAAGAAAACTGCACCGAGGCGAAGAATGAATGTTGTGAGATCTCTTTCCTGTAGGTGTTAATGAGTCCACTTCACTCTCTTTTGTTTCAAACCCAGAAGAGTGAAGTGAATGATTCAACTGATCCATTCAAAATGGGCTGAGATGAGTGCAGAGATTCTGTTAAATATGGTTCCTGAGTTCTGAGCCTTTTTTAGACATTTTTGTGGATTTTTACGATTCACATTAAACAACTTCTAGGTAGTAAGATACAAAAAGATGGAAGAATCTCAGAATCCAGCTAAACAACATGAATAAACGATACAACTTCTGAAAAGCATAATATAAGAGGTTGTCCTTGGGTTTTTTTTAAATGTAACCAGGCGTCTGCCTTTAGCTTATTAGCAGAGCATCTTGAAGTTAAGAGCCTTCCTCGCTCAAGGAGAATCATTTGTCCTTCACTCTCCCTGATGATATTCTTCTACGTAGGTCCCAGTTTAAACAGGTGACATTTAATTAGAAGTGATTAACCTAAAGGCTGGGCGCTGGAATTAGAACTGTATGCTGGCTATAGGAGAAAGAACGAGGCAACACAATTAACGCTGGCTTCAGATTTGTGTTTAGTTCTATCTGACCAAGGATGTGTCGGCGCTTACGGTGAAGCTTACTAATTGTCTTTCAGTCCGGCCCAAATGTCACACGAATCAGGTCAGTGCTTACACACACAGAAACACACTAACAGCAGGGAGTGATTTTTCATCAGCCGGTGGAAGCCTCCTCCACACATCCTCTCTGTGCTCAGAATTCCAATGACTTCTGTAGCAGCGCAATTAGCCAATTCTTTTATTCAGAAATGCAACATGGGTTTAAGAAAGCAGATGGAATATTTGTGACAGTGACAATATGACACGTCACGCAGCTGGCTCAGTTTCATCTTAAGCATTGCTTCGTCTTCGTCTTCGTCTTAGAGGAACCAGGAGCCTTTTGTCAAGCATGATGATTCATCAGATATTGTATTTTCTCTTACGATGCATTCATTGTTATTCAAAGGGAACAAAATGATACAACCTTTATCTTTAAGACATTTCTCAAAACAAACTAGACCTTTACTTTTAACCCCCGAAATGCTCCCAATCCCCTGCATGGTACAAGCAATCCTCCTGATTAAATGTGAAAAATTATCCCCCTAGTGAGTAAAATGTCAATTATTTGAGTCAGACATGATAGATACGGGATAGATATCCTCCCGTCAACGATGATTAAACTAATTTGGACTATAAAGGACCACTTTCGGGGATAAAGCTCCCCCTTTTGCCGTAAAATATACAACTGAACTTTCGCAGAATGAGTCCTGTTCTTCCTCACAGGAAGGTCTGTGTGGGAAAATTATCCATAAAAGAGTTTTCTAGTTACTGCATTAACATGAAGGATCTGCGGATGCGATGACAATTCCATAATATTCCCGACTTTTCTGGGGTATAATTACAAAGTACTCTATATACAATTTGAATAAACATAAGAAACAATTTAAACATCTTATAATAATATATCTATTAAAACAAAGAAAGAAAATAAGTCAAAACAAGTGGGTTTTCAAATATGACTCAAAGAGGACAACCTCGTCCCTTCCCTCATCTCTGGTAGGTCATGCCATAACCTTTAGTTGGAAGGTTTGACCCTGGAATGGCCAGCAGCGACCTGAGTGAGGACCACAGTCCAAAGTCAGAATGTCAACGCGGTATTTGCATTTTACACATAATAAAGATTTACAGTGGAATGGGAAAGAGACAAAAAGAGTCACAACATCTTGAAGTGGAATTTAAAGTGCAGCAACAGGAGAGTTTTGAATCAGAATACCTTTGTATTTTGGCAGGATAGAAATAGCTCATAAAATTTATTATAAAATGTTTTCCAAGGGTTGTACAGTAAAATATGCAGAAAACAAAATGTCTAAGATCCCCATTAAATGGAAGTGCAGGTACTCAAAGGATTAAAATAAGCCAAGGTCAATCACGGCGCGTTTAAAGCCATTTTTATATAGTGTTACCTTTCCTTGCCCAAGGCAGGAGAACGTGGATAGGACAGTTCGACCAATGCTGCCGCATCATCGAGTACAAAAAAGACTGCAGTAATCATAAAAAACACAGGAAGTCCTTACAAATGAAAGTTTTGTTCCCCAACAGTACTGAAGTAGAAAGAGAACTGCTAGCTTAAGCTGGCTTTTAACCTGAGTTAAGACTTTGTGATTGAGGGAGGGAGAGTTGTTGTTGTGTCTTCAGAGTGGTTCATTTGCATTTGTTAGATAGTTTATGTAAATTAAAAAGGTTAAAGTTGTTAAGACTAATTTACCTCCCCTTTTTTGAGTGCACGCTTTCTTCATCTTTCTTCCGGAATGAGGGAAAATGGGAAACAAAACTGAAGCCGTTTGCGCCGCATTTTGCTGCCAACTGTAAACTGAAAAACATGCCTTTCTTCCTTTCTCTATTCAGCCTAATTAATCACACTTTCATTGAATTTTATGGAATGTATCTAATGTCATTCATTCATTCATTTTCTGTAACCGCTTATCCTGTTCAGGGTCTCAGCAGGGGGCTGGAACCTATCCCAGTTGGCATGAGGCTGTTCATCACAGGGCAGACACAGAGAGACAGACAACCGTTCACACTCACATTCACACCTTTGGGCGGTTAAGGGTCACCATTTCACCTATATTTGATATTTTTTATCTGTGGGAGGAAGCTGGAGAACCCAAAAGGAACCCAGACAAACTTGGGGAGAACAAATAAACTTAAAACAGAAAAGGCCCCCAGACCAGAGATGGATTTAAACCCAGTCCAGGTTGACTGTTACCGTATGTATGGAGACATGATTGTCAAATATGCCAAGCAGGAATTGATATATGTCTTTTAATTTGGTGCCGGAATAGCAAACGGTGTCTCTCCTTGGTCATTCCTGAGAACTCGCGGTCTCAGCAGATGTTGCTATGCAAGGGAAGGTTAGAAGGTGCACCGCTTGAGAAAATGTGAGAATGGTCAGCTCGGTCTCACCAACTCAACCATGTCTGGTGGTTGTACTTCCCACACAGAAACAGCGGCTGTGGGGGAAGCCACACATGGCGCTCTCAGCGAATGCTGCCAGAGACATGTTGAGAGACACGCTTCTTTTAAACCCCTTAACGTTCTCTCTGTGGGTAACGCCAGTCAGGAAATCATCCAACGACTCCGCCTGACTATGATCAATGGATGGTTCATCCTTTTCTGACCACTAAAGGGATCCGAGAGGCCTCAGAGACGGTGGCGGGTTGGACGTTGGAGTTCTGAGCCGAGCTTGTCGCAGCATGATTTCAGTTATTTGTGACTCGCTGCCTCGTAGCTCATTATTTTATTATATTCTATATATATATATATATATATATATATATATGCTTCTATATAAGTGGCGTTGCATTAACTTACTGTGCACGTCTGAGATTCAGGATGAAAAGAACGGTGAGCGGAGAACTAGCTTAGTCGTTATACCTTTATATCCTGTTTGACCTTCCCACCTTCCTCTGGTTCGCTCTCAGCCTCAGAGCTTTCATCTGTCTGCCGGTGGACTAGTGGCCATTATGGTTTTGTCAGCAGAAGAAGGTAGTCTTCTCATCCCTTCTCTCATCATTTTATTTCTTTTACTGCAGTTGTTGTAAACTCCAGGTTCCCCTCTAGACAAGAATCCCCTGATTGTCTTCTTTATTTTGCTGCGTACCTGGGAAAGGAAGAATCTTTTTGCCGGAGGCATCAAAGGGCGGCGTTTTGATCAATAGCCACTCTCTGGATCCCCCGATCAAAGCCTGAGCAAGATGCATTACCTTTTGGGGATTGTTGTTACCACAAGCAATTTAGTGACTGTCTTTTGACAGAGAACAGTATCTCAGTACCTTCACCAGTGGCTCAAGATCAATATTTTCTCTTTTTAAATTGATATGTAATCAATGTGCTACTGGCACCTATAACTAATAATTATTTTAAACTTTCGTCCTCTCTCTTCCTTTGGTGTGGGTTTTAAAGCTTCTTCCAGTGGCCACAAATAAGACTTCTATCAAATACAGCACATTCAAATCGGAGATGTTTGTTTTCTCTCCCCTCAGGTGCTCCGTGTGGTGCGCTTGATAAAGATTTCCCCGGCTCTGGAGGACTTTGTGTATAAGATATTCGGCCCAGGGAAAAAACTAGGCAGTCTGGTGGTGTTCACAGCCAGCCTCCTCATCGTCATGTCAGCCATCAGCCTTCAGATGTTCTGCTTCGTGGAGGAGCTGGACCGCTTCACCACGTTCCCCAGGGTAAGGAACCATTGGACCTTGCCTTGTCACGAAGAGGGCCAATCTTTATACGTTTGAATGTTGGGTAGGGGAGGGGCACTCATTTGGTTCCTAAACCTAAGTAGAGGAGCGTTGGCCATTTGTGCCTTTCATTCAGGCAGAATGAGCTTATTACTGATCTAGAACAACCACAGATAATAATAATGTGTTCTTTATTCTATCTGTCAGTCATACACAGTACAGTATTGTTAAATTGATTCTTTGCATTTGACCCATCGCTGAGGAGTAGTGGGCGGCACATCTGCAGCGCCCTGGGAGCTAATTGGTGTTCATGGTTCTGCTATGACATATAGACTGCAGGGATTGTCCGGCGGTCGAACCTTCTGATGGGCGGGGGAAACCACTCTATATCCCGAGCTACGGCCCCCCATAACTAATTCATTTCCGTTTTATCAAAAAAAAGATTACTATGTACAAACCCCAGCTGCAAAAGCCAATATGTTTCTAAATTTTTTATGAGATTTATTTCATTTGAATTCACCCAACACAAGACAATAACACCCGTGGTCCCACTCTTCTTCCTCCTTCAGCATCAAACTGCTGCCGCTTCCAACAGTCTTTTGTTAGGGAAACTTGAAATATAACTTGAATAAGAAAATACTCGTAGTATACAAATCAAACTGCATAAAAAATGTGTATAATCAAGTGAGCAGATCTAAAACGACAGCTCAAGCAGAGGCGAGGCCTGCAGATGCTGCTGATGAGTTGCATAATGGCTTAACAGATGTGGTACCATCTTTGATTTTAAAGTGCACATGAGGTTCTTTCTCTCTCATTAGCCACATCCTTTGATTCTCCACTCTCAAACATCTCACTGGTCCCAGGCGCAGCAGGACACGGAGGGTTGCTCGTAAACAGATGCCACTTGTACGCCGTGTTACCCGCTCCTCTCTCATTTGCGCTCTTCTTCTCCGTACTGCCTGTGCCTCTCATCCCCACATGTGTTCACGCAGACGAGCACACATCGTGGTTATTGCCGTTTGGCTGCCTCTCCTATGAGCAGACCTGTTGCTGCCTTTATCTTTATTTGTGGTGACCAGGGGAGGGGACGGGTCTGCTGTCTGAAGGTTAGAGGCTAAGAAGGAAGTAAAATCCTGCCATTTGACTCCAGAGGCCACAGAGATGAACCTGCCAGTTCACATTCACCTTGATCTGACCTCTACCATCGAGGAGGACAACAGAACATAGTAGAAAACAATGAAAGCTCTGCTCTATCTGGCTTGTTTTTGAAAATCTCACGATTACAGGCCAAGGAGGATGGTCGGGAAAAAAAAAAACATATTTCCTCTGACCTCCTCTTCCTATGACCTCTAGCTTTTTGCCTCTCACTATCTCTCCTACTGTGCTTTGCTCCCTGTAGGCATTCATGTCCATGTTCCAGATCCTGACCCAGGAGGGATGGGTAGATGTCATGGACCAGACTCTCGTGGCCGTAGGTCATATGTGGGCCCCGGTAGTGGCCATTTACTTCATCCTCTACCATCTGTTTGCGACCCTGGTGAGGAATGTTTTTACTATTATTGTTCTGTTATTTCATGTGTAGAAGTCTTATAATAAACAGAGGCTGATGAGATGACGTTTCCTTCAGTAATTAGTTCACAAACTTAATATCCCAATGTCAGTGGTTCCCACATTTTAATATCCTCTGTGTCTGTGGTTCCCAAACTTTTTTGTTTTTACATTTTAAAAAACATGCTTGAACAAAGAATGTCATTTTTGCGGTAAATTTAGTGTCTTAAGATAACTCCAATTGATCCAATAATGGGTTATTAACTTTGCTTTGAGTTAGTTGTATCACATTTGCTGCATTGTTCTGTTCAAACTCACGTTGTATTTGGTTGGGTAGGGAGCAGGTTGGGGTCATTAAGCTGCAAAAATGATACAAGTTATCATTTTTTAATCTATTTGCCACCAAGTTATGTCTTGGTTTCTTAATGGATTCAATCAGGGCCCCTGCCTCTTCAGTCTTCTCTCTAGTTGGACATCGAAGCATAATTATTTGGACTTGCAGGCGTTTGAAGTGCTGACATTTCAGTGTTTGGCCTTCTTACATGGGGAGCCATCAAACAGCACAGACTCTGGATGAATCACGCTTTACGTCAGAGAGACAGGATGTCCTCCCGAACAGAACAAGCAACAAATCCAGTCACTTAACATCTTTTTTACTTTTGAAAAACATCCTGTTTTATGATGTAGAAGCAGGTTCACTGACTGCAGATGCTCTCATGCATTTACTTCTGTGGCATTTTAGATTCTGCTCAGTCTTTTTGTGGCGGTTATCTTGGACAATCTGGAGTTGGACGAAGACTTGAAGAAGCTCAAACAGGTAAGACGCTCATTTAATTTATGTCCAGAGACTCAACAAGATAACGTGCAAATCTACAGCCTTGTGTCTAGTGTTTTTGATATGATTACAAACCAGGTGCTCATCTCACTGTTCACGAAAAACCTGCAGCCAGGTTCATCACTTTGAACTGCATACATTGCCGCAACAACACCACAGCTGCCTTTTTGAGAAATGGTGTTTTCTTCTTCACTTATGAATATAGTTGAAAGTTGGTTTAATCCCTGACATCTCTAGTCTGCGGGACCGTGGCAAGCTTCAGAGCCCCAAACTGCTCCTGAAGAAGTGAGCGGGTTTGAATGGATGCAAACTCCTGATGAGCAGCTGGCATGGTTGCTATGGCGGCCTCTGTCTATATTGTGTGAGAGGGTTAATACCCGATGCATTAGCGTCAAGCATGCTATAGTAATACCACACATGCATGCATTTGAAAAAGCTATGATAGATTTGATTTGCTTATACATAAATACACACAAAATCATCAACCATGTCAGGCCAATACTTGTTTGTTTGTTTTTTTGTGTTTTTTTACACTGCACTATCCTATATTTTATTAAAAACATATGTTTATGACAGAGCCAAAAGTTGCGGTGTGTCCATAAATTTGCCCCTATTTGACACAAGTGGTATTTTGAATCCGAAATTCCTCTCTGGGGTCAAAACTAAATTTTTGGCACATTTCAGGGAACTGATTGGGGAATAAAATATTCCCTATGCCCCACTTGTTCCTGATGTGCTGCTGTGTATTATGTCTGACAAATGAGTGCGCGCCGCTCTATCTGAAGAGTGCGAGGTATTGGAATGTTATTGACCTTGAATACAATGTTCCGGCTGGATCGGAGTGTCAAGAGGCCGGGATAAGACCCACACCTGAGGTTCTCTGTTAGAATGGATTTGTCTGTAATATAACCCACATTTGACCACGGCTCTTACTGATGTCTTTATTCTTTCTTTGGTCTTCTTTGGAGGATGAAATTACCTTTTTTTTTTTTTTTAAAGTTGAATGCTGTTGTATGGAAACGCTGTCTCGGGCATCAGCGCTGCCATTGTGCAACCGGGTGAATTCAAATGAGCAGTTCCTCACATCAAATGCAAACCAAGAACGCTCTGGGATAAATTTCTTTATGGAAACTGGGCAATCACCCTCAGAGAATAGGAGCAACGCCTGCACTTACAGCAATTTAAGTCCATTTCTGTTTCCGTTTGTAGCCATGCAATACCTTTATTTAAATTAATTATCTTGATGCTCACTGGCAGCAAATGTCTTGCAAACACACACAAACATGCTCACATAAACCATGTGCACTGTTAGTACTCATATCCAGCTGACAGGTTTGAGCCTTATTTCCCGCTCACAGCTGAGTGATTACATTCAGTGATTGTAAAATTGCCTATTTTACAGGTGCTTCAATCACAGATATGACTATAAATAGACCATAGATGTTGATCGCGGTCCCAGAGTATGTTCCTGCAGACATTTGGCAAAAGCCCAAAGACATGGATGAGGATGAGAGACCAATTACAGCTCCTGTGATTAATCATTTTGGCCTGCTGTTTGAAGTCTGACTTCACTGAGTTGGCTCTGTTTATTTCTCAATGATGAGCTTTTAAAAATGACCACGTACATGTTCTGTTTTTTCAACTTTTAAACTCTTTTTTTGCAGAAATATTAGTTTGAGAGTATAATGGATATGAAATGAAATTGCCTTGTCTGTATTTATTCTCTTCGCTGAGACATTTCAATCCTCTCTTCTTCACAGTTGGCCGAATATACAGACGTCTGTTGTGTTCAAATTACTCTGAAATAATGGGACAAATTGGGGCCCAGTAGAATATGCAGTTAGATTTGTGCGAAGGAGGCAGCATTTGTATAATTTGAGAGAGAATATTCTGTGTTGTTATGGTAATAATGAGTCTCAGTCAGCAAGTCGAAATTGCTTTTATTAGCGTACTGATGGTTTGACTTGAAGCAAACATGGAGAAAATTATGTTTTTGAAAGAAGCTGATGACAGTGTATCGTGCCCAAATGTCCCAATACCCATCATGCTCATTGGGTGTCAGAAAAATAATTTAGAAATATTTTAACTCCTCCTAAATGCCAGGGTGTATTGCTTTTACATGTTATAGACTTCTACCATAAACAAGTGTTTGTTTGCATACTGTATGTGTCAGCAGTGTCTTTTTGTTTTTGTTTAGTGTGTCAACGTCACAATGTAATGAAAATTCATATCGGAAGCCAAGCTTTGAGTGGTAATAAATAATGCACGCTTCATCAATCAATACAGGGTTACTATTGGGCAAGCAATAGGTCACCTTCACCTTTTTATCTAATGAGCTGTAGCAGCATATTAATGACACAATTACTTAATAAACTAGTTATAAACCACAACAAGCTCTGACCCATCAAGGCATGGGTTCAACAAGACCTCTGAAGGTGTGCTCTCTTATTTGGCACCAAAATATGTTCAGTAGGTCCTTTAAGTCTACAAAGTTGTGAGGCGGGCCATCCATGGAATGAACTCCTTTATCCAGTACATGTCACAGATACTTGATTGAATGGAGATCTGGGGAATTAAGAGATACGGTCGTTTCCAAGAAATCGTTGTGTTCTAATCATTTTTCACCATTTGATAGTGTAGCACGTCAAATCATCCTGCTGACAGAAGCCACTGCCATGAGGGAAAACTATTTCAATGAAGGGTTGTACTTCGCCTGCAACATTGTTGCGGTAGGTGAAGCACATCAAAGTAACATCCACTTGAATGCCCCCTACTTTCCCCTTTTCTCATAGTGCATAGTGAATTCTCTTCTCAGAGTAAGTGACAAACACACAGCCGGTCACTATTTGGCCCCTACTAAAGCTGCTCAGATTCTGAAGTTTTCCCGTTTGACCATCAAGTTTATGGATGAAATGTTCTCCTGCTGCTTAATATATCCAATGTAACACGATGATATTATTAAGTCCAACTGTCAGTGGTTATGATTTTATGGCTGATCAATGTATATACCCCAAATCACAAATTTGTGTAAAGGGGCTTTTAAGTCTGAGATGGCTGTGAGGAAAATCTGTGTATTTGATGACTCCATAAAATTAAAGCAGCTTTGACAGATTAAAACATAAACATAAAACCTCCACATGACCTGTATGATTGTATTTAAACGTTTAATTATACAAGTGTCTGCTACATTACTGGCTACGTATAGTAAGTATAGTGTTTGCTCAGTGGGTCATTAATGAGGCTGGTCAGCATGTATGAAGCAACCAAGCAACGCTATTTGGCTGTCATCACGTCAACAGGGCTGGTTTACGTTACCACCAGTCGCCCGGTGCATATAAACTGAATTTCCTCAAATGACAGCATCGCCAGCTGTGTGGTTGTGTGTGTGTGTGTGTGTGTGTGTGTTTGTGATTCAGCAAGACTACTCTGTCAGCGCATGTAGCTGAATTGATAATAACATCATCAATAAGTGATGTAGCTAAAAACATCTGTTATTGTTTGTATGCTGATTGCAGCCCAGCCTTTTCGTTGGAATGGGTTGAATCGGTCAACCTGGACAGACCATTTGTCTTGATTTGTTTTGTTTTTTTTCATCTGCGACTCAAAGCTCGAAACTCAGAGAGAAGCACAGTGCCTCATGGGCAGCCGCGCCGTGATAATCAAGCGGATCAGTGTAGATTCTTCGCTGTGCTGTGATCTCTGGTTACTTTAATGCCGTGGGACTTGAGGTGTTGGCAACTGAAACAGCTCGGAATCTATAATCAAAGCCTGAGAACAGAAATGAAATTAATTTGCTTTTAAAACAAACACGTACACAGAGACGCGTGTGCTTCCACACTCACATGCACACACACAGAAAAACATGCGTAGGTGCGCATTAAGAGCGGTCGTTAGCAATAATGGAAGTGAAAGTAAGCAGGCTTAGCTTTATTCCACAATGCTGATGAGCCAGGAGCACAGATGTAGCAGACAATTGTTAATTGCAAAGCCACTTGTGCGTGCACACAAACGCACAAATGTTTGCTAGGGTATACTCCACTGATCAGTGTTGATTAGAATAATGCAACTGCTGCATTAAAGTAGATTAGAATGAAAGTTTTAATGAAGGCTGGGACATGAGAAACGTAGACAGCAAAGAAAATCCGACATGACAGGAGTCCGTAGATGATCCCCCTATTTTGTTCAGCAAACGTAGGATGTTCTTCTTCTACTCTTTTGCTGCTTCAATATGAGGTTGTAATGGCTTGATTAAAGAATGAATATATGCGTTTGTTAATGTCACTCGTCACCCCATCTGAAAGGTGAAGTGTGGGAAAACACAGCCTCATGTTGACTTTCCATGTTGTATTTCTCTGGCTCACATGTGAATGTGCAGAAACCCTACCCAGTAATATTTAGCAATGTTGGGCCTTGCTAGACGGCACTCAGGAGAGCGCACTAAATTGGACCGACGGTTAGGAAGTTATGTCTGTGAAATAATGTTTTACATAAAAGCTACCCTAATTGACTTAAATATGAACCATTAAGTAAAACACAATGTATAAAAAATAGATCTCCTCGAGTTTATTCCTATGCCCCGAATTTGGTCACAACAGGACCAATACTTGAGAATCTATGGCCCCCAAAACTCTTGGTGATAAAGCTCCTCCTGGTGTCAGAAATACACGACAGATCTCTCCCAACCTCAATCCAGTTCTTCATCGCACTAAGGTCTACGATTATAAAATTTGAAAATGATCCACGAAACTTTTTTGAGTTGTTTCCAGAAAACCATGATTTTTGTCGTGTTACCAAAGCATTCATAACAAGAGACATCAAAAGTTACTGCAGTTTTTCATTGTGTGTGAGCCACACTCAAGAGATTTACTATTCACAAAAATAAACGCCCACAACAACAGTTCCCTTTTACATGTCAGACTACTCAAAGGACAATCAACCACAAAACATGCACAAACTCTACATTAAACCACAATGACATTTTTAATACTAAAATACAATGTCACAACACCAAACAACAGTATTATAGGTATTTCTTCATTTCTCAGGCAATCATAAGTTTTGAATGAGAAATAAAACTGATAGCTAACACCTCTTCACCCCATACACTCATACCTTTTTCTGTAATCACTCACAGCAGTGCTTAAACAACCGAAGACATTTAGGAATAAGTCAATAGTGATTAAGTACTCCACCAGTGTCAAATTTGCTCGCCTTGTCATGATGTAGATGTCGGACGAGGATGGGGGCAGTTGTAAATTCTGCATCAAGGTATCAGGAGCATCAATGTTATCCAGAGGAGGAAGACGGGAGAAGCCACCAGACTTGTGCTGTTCCAGGAACAAAGGAGTGGATTCAATCAGACAATACTCTGAGAATAGTTTACATACGTCTCATGTTGTTTACAAAAATGGCTCAATCTCACTCCAGCAATAATTCTTGTTTAGCATGTTTTTTTGGGAAATAAATTTGGTAGGTCAAAAACAGTCTATGTGACTAATCGACTAGCTTCCGCTGCATCACACGGAGGCTTCTAAAGCCTGTTTTCTTTGACAGATTTTACATTTATTTATTTTTTCTTATGAAAATTAGTAAATCTGAGTACCTGTCATCTGTTGGTAGAAAGTTTGTTGGCTTGATCCTGTAAAATTGTTAGCAATTTTTCAAATCCAAATGTCCAAATTAATAAGTCAGGGGTTAACTTAAATTCTGAAATTCTTTATCATTCTTTTAATTGGGAGTTAATGAAAATGTACTTAAGCTGGTAGCAGAGAGTCCTACCTTGTTGAGCAGGGGCCCTGATGTCCTGGAGAATGTGCAATCATTGCTGGCCCAGCACCAGGACATGGTAGATCACTTGCATTTAAAAGATGAGTGAGATCTAGCAAAAGAAGGAAGTTTAAGTATATTTGTACTACTAACCGTACACGTAGATGTCAAGGGATTGTCTCAGCCTGCCTTTGAAACTGAAGACAAAAACGGCAGTCCCTCCTTTGAGAAACTGTCTGGATTTCAATTCATCCACATTGGCAAAGGAGCTTTTGCCAATCAGAGGTCCGGCACATCTAGTCTCATTATTCCCATATGTAAATGGAGTTCCGACCTCTCGAGGATTTCCCCAAATATAACCTGTTTACAGAAAGTATTTAGAGCTTAGAGGTAAATATACAAACTATCACACTGTTACTTTGAAAAAAAAAAAGGAGGAAAAAAAGGATATCTCAATGTTTATTAAAACCTACCATTTGAACGGGTTCTAAGATCACTGGTGATACTGTGTTGTTTGGTCATATGTTGCTGGAGGTTGGGAGTCTGATCTAGCATTTGCATGGTCACCTGCCTTCGCGGGATAGGCCACTCTAGCTGGTCATCATATTTGCCAGACAAGAGTTGGACAAAAAGTCCAAATCTTCTCCTTTGGAAGGTGATCCCAACCAAGAATGAATACCCCCCTTTGGAATACTGCCATGGGCTCTTTAGAAATGTACCAATATTAGCTTGTAAAACTGTCTCAAAATCATCAATCTGCATGGTCACGTGTGGACATTCGATCTCGGAGAGATTGATGTCGTCAATTGAAAATCCACCTGATGAGTATCCAGCTCCTTTGCGGACCTCAAACTCCACCCGGAAGTCATCGGTGGCATTCAAGGAAACATGCAGGAGCTGCCAGTGAAACGTTCGCTCACCTGAAGGAAAAGTTGTGACTAAGTTACATTATTAGGATATTATGATTGTCAGCGAAGCTTATAAACATTCACCCTTCACCAGGGAATATTAAGAGCAGATGATACCAGACAATAACACAACTTTTCATTACCAGTGATCTGTCCAATTAGGCGGCCCGTTCCTGTGGAGTCCAATGTATGATTAAACTCTCTGATCCAGATGTTGAGGAGGTCCCATTCATTTCCTGTATGGTAATAGTAGAACTGGAGACACTGGACATGACACTCCCTGGTAGCGGTCATCCTCTTGCTCTCCAGCACAGACTGGTCTCCTTCCAACCCCGATACTGTGCTAGCATGCATAAAGTAGCCTACACCTTTAATCAGAATGTTGTTGTCCTGAATTAATGTTTAACGGCAGACCATTGAACATACTTGCTACATTTAGGGTACAATTTTAATTGATTTTCTGTAACCTATGCAGGAAACACTCAAGAATTCACACTCAGATGCAGTCATTTATATCAAATATTCTTGGATTAGAAGTCCCACAAGAATGTTCTTTCTGTGCAGCAAAGTAAATCCGTGAGATTTGTGTTTCGTTTTGAGCTGATGTGGACAGAAACCCACCACAGCGCCTATCGCAGGTGAATATGGGCGAACTGACATCAGATTAAATAGTAGTAAGGAATTTTAATGTGTTTAGAGGTGGAATTTAAAAAAAACATCCAGTGTAGGGTCTGACACCCCTGGTCTTCAGAATTGTCTTAAGCAGGGCGAGATACATTTAGAGAATGGACCTCATGTATGTCTATATACTGTTATATCTAACAGTTGGACAATGACAGAAAATGAGGGACGTCGTTATTCAAGGTCATTGTTTTAATCACCAGGTATTGTACTGGAATCTCAGTAGACTTAAAAAAAAAAAGAATACTGGAAGCTTACCTGTTGGGCTGTCACCACTGCCACTGGGTAGATTGGTGTGGTCAGCTGGAGGACCGCCGGGAGCATTTGTTACCATTCTCCAGCCAGTGCCGTTCCTAGAACGGTTCATTCCGCACATGTTCCCATTAGTAAATCCACAGTACATCTTAAATGCTACGGTTGACTCTGTGGAGTAGAATGGAGGAGATTGAGGACCATCATCGTCAATGTTTGTGGTGTGTTATTTTGTAAGTAACCACGTAATCACTAGTTATCATATACAATGAATATTTGGAGCATTTTCCAAGCACACGATCCATTTAGAAACCCAGAAACTTTGGTTAATAAACTGCGTTTTTCAGGCTAGTGGTGGTTGTTATTGTTAATAATAATAATTATTATATATATATATATTGTATATTATTATTACTATTATTATTATCTTCTAAGCATTTATAGTTAATCCTTATCTCATACATATACATACACATACTTCAGATTTTCATACTTTTTGCATTACTATTTATTCACACTTCTTCATATTTATCTTGCATGAGTAGTGTACAGTCAAATATATATCCTATTCGTCCATTCAGTTCTCCTGTTTGATCCTTGATGAAGATAAAATGTAGGTCACTGAGAATGTGTGATTTTCAGATATTTGAATGACTGAATTGATCAATTAAGGAAGTGGATTGATCCAAATCAATATTTCCCAGATTCCGGGTGGTGCCCCCTTAATTCTAACAAGGTTCATATGGCATGTAATGCTACAAATCTCTATTGTCCACAAATGAAAATGTTATTCCACTGCGAGCTATGGGTAGAGGTCAGGGTAGAAGAAACGTTAAACCATGACCATTATCTCCTCCTCACATTAACCAAGATCTTCAGATGTCCTAAAACGACTTCAAAGCTACATTTTGATCTATATGTAAAAGACATGGACGATGGTCAAATCGCTTCTCTTTTTTTGTTTTTGCGCAAAGCACTTACTGCATTTGTAGTGACGATTCAGTTTCAAAACATCCCTCTCACTCATGTCCAGTCTTTGACCAATAACATGCTGGAATCTTGGATCTTTGGTGACTATTGTGCGTCCACTGCCGGTGGTGAAAGCATATTCATCATAGTGCATCACTGACCAGTAGTCGTAAGGGACTTTGTTGGTGGCACCCGCATCTCTGCCAACCATCTCAAAATTTTCCACGAAATCTAGACGAAACATATGAAAGAAACTTTTTTTACGTAAAAAACTTTATTGGACATAACTTCTTCATAACTCATCCACATTTTGTTCCCAACCAAATGTCCGATTATGCCCAGATCGGCTCAGATTATCTACACGATTAGATCATTATTGTATATTTATTATTTCAGATTTTCATATTCACTCATTAGTGGGAGTTTTTTGTGGGAAACACTTTTTATCGTCCATAACTTCCCAACCACAAGAGTAATTTAGCTTATATGAATTGACTACTGAGCTCAGAAAAAATAGTAAACTAAAATAATGGATAAATGAATCCATTTCTGACAATTTTTGCACTGCTGGAACCTTTATCTTTGTATTGTTTTATTCATTTTATTGTCAACCTCCTTTAGATACTTTGCATACCTCCACATTATGCTTATAAAAACAGTTATAGTATAAGCAAAGCTTTAACAAAACCTGGTCGGATGTTTTTCAAGAGAATGGTCACGTAACTGTCCCGGTCATATCTGGACTGTTCATGAAAGAAGCCAAGAGTATGGAGCAGCTCATGTTCAATGACCGCGATATCATCACAGAATCTTCCGATGGAGATGGTCTGTGCTTTGGCTCCAATTCTCCCAACATACGAAAAGCATCTAAAATGAATGAAATAAAAAATACAGTCATTACTAACAGCCATATAGATTTCTTATTTATCAACACGTTCATAAAGTCCACATAGTGAACAATCCTAAATCTCACTAGTAGCATTTACAACTACGTGACCGTAGAGAAATGCCACCAGAATGAATGATATATGTACACACATATATATATATACATATGTTTTCTATATATATATTTATATATATATAGATAAACATGTTAGTTATTGTGGATAAAAGTGGTGAATAAGAACGAGAAACACAAACTCATACCCTTTTAACTTTTGAAAGAGGATATAATTCCTCTCCCCTTTCCATGGTTTGAAGTCAATGCATGACTTCAGCCTGAACTGATCCATGGCTTTAAGGATGACTCCTCTAGCGTTCAATTCTTCCGATGTAGGTAAAAGTCGCGTCATGAGGACGATCAAAGAAAGTACAATTCAGACACATTACATCTCAGGAACAGTATTTTGAGACTCTACCCTCACATATTCCCTCTAGATCTGCAGATGAAGGGGGCAGGGGGTTCTTTGAACACCTGAATGTTGGTCCAAGATCTTAAACAGTTGCTTCAGGTAAAGTTCCAGATCAATTGTGTCACTGTGTGCTGACATGTTAGTCAAACAGCTATTCTAGATGTTTATGCAGTAAAAAAAAAACTTACCAAGGTTGTTATTCAACAAATAAGGGACAGGGGACGTCCATCGAGTTTCCACTAAAGTCCTGCCACTCTTTAAAAAAGCTGACTTATATTTGAGAAATGTATAGGGTGAGAGAAAAAATCATGAGTGATCCTTTTCCATTTCAATAATTTGCAAGATGAAGTATAAACTTACCTTCAGAATATCATCCTTTAATGACTCTATGATAGGGAATACAATTTTTTTTGGTTGAGTAATCAATAATACTCTCAGATATGATGCTGACGGAACAATTTCAGAACAAGACCCATTTTATGATAGATATTTAACTTTACCTTTGTTTATTTCTGGGATGTCCTTATCCTCAACAACATCTACAAAACAGATGGAAATCATCTTTCTTATCTATCATTGATCCATTAAATAGCTTCAGACAATTGATGTCTTAGATAGGACAACTTACCCACTATCACTGGTGGCTCCTGTAAATGTGTCATATGGGATAACATCAGCACATGTAACAGGGCAGAAGTGAAGACTATACTTTTTTCCTGTTGTCTTTTTTCATGATTCATTTAATAGCAGAAAATGCAGGAGAAATACAATTGTCCTGTCTGTTTTTGTTTTTGCAAAACTACTGAGGAGTTTGAATAAAAACTCAATTTCTCTCATCCACCTACCCATTCATAAACATTCACGCAGGCTTTAGTCTCTCTCTCTCTCTCTCTCTCTCTCTCTCTCTCTCTCTCTCTCTCTCTCTCTCTCTCTCTCTACTACAGTATGATGTTAGTTTGTTGATCCAGTGTCTTTGGGAGGTAGCTAGATCAGATTTCCAGTTTATTAAGAAGTCTTTTTTGCTGCTGTACTAGATTATTTCATCAAGCACTTTATTTCACTTGCTGTTTTCACTGAGTTCAAGTCCCATTTTCAGATTTTATCCCCACATTGACCAAAGATTAATTAATAATTGGATTGATTTTGGGAATGGTTAATTATATATATATTTCTGACACTAAGGGTGTGCTTTCTCGCCAAAAGGTTTCTGGCGATAATTTCTCAACCATTGTGTCGGGTGAAGAACAAACCTGGTGCATATGAATCCACTTGAGATCTGTCTTGTATTCATTATTTTACTTTGATAGTTAATATTTTACTGGCTAGGGGAAAGTGTGGGGGGCAGTGGTGTCAGCAATGTGGGCATTTTACTTCTCTCTCCTGTAATTTGTTTCTGCTGTAACACTGGAATTTCCGCTCGTGGGATAAATAAAGTATCATCTTATAAGAAAAAGTCATGTATGGCATTCAACAACCATGTTTTACTTCTGAGTTTACAAAAATGGATGGACTCTGGCTTACGTTTTCGATGTGGCATAATGTTGATGAAACTGCCAAGTTCACAAAAAGGTAAATGAGGCCTTTCATCCTTGTGGTGAGGACCAAATCTAAATCTGAACTGAGATGATCTGATTGGAAAAATGGAAGACAGTTTAGGCTGTAACTGAAAAGAAATAATGATACTCTAAATGCTGATGGATAGAAAATACCCACCTGTCTTATCGCTCTGCCAGCATGTCTGCGTTGCCTGTACGGCATTTGCTTGGTTTTTATTTCCAAATTGGCGATCCCTTTAATGACATCATACGTTTCTTTTATGATTCATCATAAAAGGACCTTTATAGTTGGTCATAAAAAGGGCCAGCACACGTTTGGATGGGGCGAAAGTGCCATTATGCTAAACAAATCCTACTCAGAGCCAACCTTCATAGAGGCAATGCCTTTTCCCCTCGCAGTAAAGTGTAAATCTACTTTGGCTCCCTCTGCATTGACTGTGGTTCAGTTTGGTGTTTAGTTCCAATACACTGCACAAGACCACTACACAACACTGCCTGTCCCTCAACTGAAGGAGGCTACAGGTGTGAACTGGCAGTTTTATGCACCATAATGGTTGTAAATATCCTCTTTGGGAGCCTGGTGGGGGGTGCTTCTGATGGCAGTGTCCACCAGAGGGCAGTAAAACTCCTGATGGAAGAGTTTGTCTGGCATTGATAATGCTTCTTGTCTCCGTTAATATAAAAAAATGTTCTTATCCTCTTGAAAAGTCCATCTTTCCATAGACTTAACTAACAGTGATATACTCAAGGGGTATTGGGTGTTTTGGTTCAAAACATCCAACACACTCTCCGGTGGGACCCAGGTGGGTCTGAGAAGACCCCCATTTGTGTTTGAAGAGCAATCCTCAACCACAGCCATCTTGAGACGCCCTGTTCTCCCTTGTTGCGGTGTTTGATGGACTCTTGTGGATGACAGTAATGCCAAGGAGATGGAATGCCTTGGGCAGGCGCTGTGTCTCTTGAAGTAAGCTGCAGATTATTTGCTTGCCAGTCAACATACCAAGCTTGCTGTCTCCATCCAGTCCCCCCGGGGAACTGTGAGCTCCAGCATAAGTACATGCCTTGTTGTTTCTGACAGGAGAGCCATGTCCGGTCTGAGCCTACTCATTGAGATTGGGTGGGATCCAGAGCTTGTTCAATAGGTCAACCATTAGCTGCCATTACTGATCTAATGCACACCGAAAATGAAAGTTAGAAATTGAAATCACACTTTGAATCACGCTGGTATAAGGGCATCAGTGAGCTCCTGGACAGTCTGTCAGTACTTGATGGCGTCAGATGCACAAATACATAACGTCCCATAGGAGCTCAATTGGATCCAAGTTTGGGGACCATGAGGGCAAGTCAACGGCATCAACGCCTTCATCATTAAGGAACTGCTTACACACTCTGAACACATGAGGATGGGCATTGTCGTGCACCAGGAGGAATCCAGTGCCCACGGGACCAACATGTGGTCTGACAATCTCTCTGACAGCAGTCAGGGTACTGTGACTATGACATTGAGGTATTTACGACACTCCGAGGATATGCCTCCCATGCTGGATGATGTTACAGGAGGATAGCGTTCGCCACAGCGTGTCCAGGGTCTTTCATATCTGTCACATGAGCTCAGTGTGACCCAGCTCTCATCTGTAGGCTAATTAGACCTAAATGTTGTTTTAATTTGAAAGTCTGGTTCCCATACGGTCTGCATAGCAACATTTTGGCCCCTAGATTGATATGGTGTATGACCCCTCTGTTAATGGGTTGCCATGGGTTGACATTCTTTCCCTCTCTCAAAATAAAAATCAGATAATATCCTTTACGTTTTTATTATGTATTTCTCGTGTGTCTACAGTTGACAGTTACTGTAGAACCACAGACGGTCCGAGGCGTACATCTCAAATGTCAAAACGCCACAGAGAAACAGATGAAGACAACGAGAAAGAGATGATGGCTGCTTGTGATTCGAAAAAGCGACATTGTTGATGCTCTTCGTCTGGGCTGTCACAGGTCAGTGGGCTTTGTGAGACTGATGTCCCTACTCCACCCTACAAATCATTCCTGCCCACGGAGCCGTGTCTGCAGGACCAAGGGGCGGTGCGGGAATCAGGGAAACTGTTTATCCTGTGCCCCTAGATATCAACTAAATAGATGAAGGTGTTTACCCCTCAGGACAGAGATGATGATAGTCTGTGTCTGTGCTTGCGATCATTTTTGCGTACACACCAATTTTTCATATTTATTTGTGTATTAAAAGGACGTGCGTGGCAATCACAAAGTTCCTCGGGCCATGTAGACGAGTCACGAGGAACACATTTGGGAAATTATGCACATTTCGGAGAAGTTAGTGCAAGTTAAAATTCCGACAAAAGATTTAAAGACATAGCCACCTTGTCGTAAACTGCAGTCTGTTCTCTCGGAGCAGACAGATGCAGACGGAGTGACATTTTAATCCTCTGCATACGAAACTCGGAGAAAAAACACATTCGTATCTGTATTTCAAGATCGGCCGTTTTTTTCCGAGCAGAGAGGAGAAGGTTCAGATGTGAGAGCATTCAGCCCAAATTATGAGCGCAAGGGGCATAATAATGATTTCTCTTTCTATTGAGTATTTACCCTTGGTGATAAAAAAAAATGTTTTGTCTTTCTTTGATGGTCTTAAGGTGTTTTTTACTGCTTATGAACAAAGTTCCACCACAGAAAGAATGTACAACACAGAATCTGTGGTTCCCTGCTACGTCTGCTCTTTGAGTAGAGCTTTATTGATGAATAAGCTGGGCTTGTGTATTAGCTGATATTAGATTACTACAGATTGCAGGTGTCAGCAAAATGCGACACAGGAATGCCAGATATGTTTGAGATGACAATATTTTACAAACAGTAAAATATTACCTTGTTTGCCGACCAGAAAGTTCTGATGTGTTTGTAATTCATCTGAAAAATAGGTACACAGAGTCCACATAAATTTCCCAATTTTATAGAGACCAAGTGAATATGTTGTTTAATATATTGTTTTGCCGAGCTCCATTGGTTTTGTTTTTCACTTCACTGCTGTCACATAGACGTGCTCTCCAGGGTGTGTTTGGTCCAGCAGGACATCACTGAAGCAGTGATTGAAAAACTAGACGGGAGATAAAGTGAGCTAAGCTGCAGCATTTCGCAAACGCATTTTACTCCAGCAAAGCTATTTTTTAAGGAAAACATTTCATGTCAAAGCTGTCTAAACGATCAATAAAGCTGCCTTGGCTTGTGACATGGTAGTACGGTCGTCTCACTACAAGGAGGTTGTGGGTTCAACTCCATCTACTACCAGTACTAAAACTTCCTCCCAAAAAGAATGGAGGTTTATACAACGTAAAATCCACCTATGCAAACTAATAATTTGAGTAAAGGCTATTATTGTATTCTTAAATATACCTACTGCATCCAAAATAAAGTTCTTTGTTCGTACAACTTCACCTCTTCAGTTTGAAAGATGAAGCTAAAGCAACGGGTTCTTTACAATTTTTCTAGTTATTTTAACTAATTGCAAAAAGAGTTAAAATAACTAGAAGACTTTGCATCTTTGCCACACTGACTTCTCATAATTATTTGATATTAGGTTGTTTTTTTCCAATTTAATTTTTTTGTGTGATTTGCTACATTGATGGAGCTCGAGCCCATTCTCAGCTGCATCACTTTATTGGCATTACCAGCATTATCTCAACCATAATTTTGAAATTGGAGAAAATTTCTCAGGATTTTTTAAAGGAAAGAAAGTTTCTCTGAACATGGATTGAAGTATAGATGCGTTGCTGCAACTCGATGTGATCTGCAGGCCCACAGGTGTTTTTCCAGGCTTACAGTCTATAGATCTCCAGAGAGCCATTCAGCACAGTGTCATGGACTGAAGGGAATCTTTCTGTTTTTTAAGATTAATAGTTTCCTTATGTCCTCTCTGCGTAGTAGAAAAAGTTGCATTCTACCCACATGTGGGTTATGACACACAACCTGCTGTCTTGTTTCATTTAATAGTTGCTATACTTTTTCGAATTGACAGAAAAAATATTTTTTACCTTACTGTCAAATTAATTCAGTCTATGATGGAAAATATTCACTTAATGGGATTCCTGGCTAGAGCCCTGGAGCAAGATCGCGGCGGCAGAGAAACGTCTCACAAGCACTAATTTGACTCATGACATGTTGAGGGTTGCTTCAAGCCTGCCATTGGATTCTGATCCCAAGCGATAGTCTCCTCCCAGTCAAAGTCAAACCAGTTTCCAAGATTCTGTTCACTGGGGAACACACTCAGACAAATCTGCACCTTTAAAATCTTGAACTAACAACCACATCACTGTTAATTTGTACCACTGTTTTCCTGCATCACTCGTGTTAGTTCAGAGCCAGACCCATAATAATGGGCTTCGGGAAGGATTTCTTGTACCACTTAACAATAAGACTACCTTTATTAATGAGTTATAAATGGTTTATAACTAGGTCATAGGTGAAGTTGCTAACACTTTATAAGTAATTAGTCAATATTTATAAATAGCTTATAATTTATCAAAGCGGGTCATTATTGGCATTATCAAGTCAGCAGTAGAGATAAGTATGCTCACTATTTGGCAAACATCGGGTCCCTGATACCCTTTATAGCTAATAAGCTATAGCAGCTTATTAATGATTTGTAAAGTGTTTACAACTTAATTAGTTGAGTACCTAGTAAAGTTGTACCGGATTTCCTCCACATACACTTGAGGATAGTTTTTTTGATAAATACTACATTTCCACTATCTTACTCCATCTGGTGTAAGACCTAAAGATGATAAATTTAAAATGAGTAGTTTGTTGTTGTTCAAGGATTTATGGCTGTACCTTGTATGTGTTAATAATTGTGTGTGATTTGTGCAGTAGAGGTCTATGTGGGCCTCAGTTGATGGATGATGATGAATGATGACTCCCAATGTATAACCCATTTAAAAGACATTGTTATGAGGGAAGGTTCGCATTCAGAGGGTGTGATGTGACACAGGGGCGATCAGATCGCCATCCCATGTGTGTCAGACGTGTCAAAGTCAGCGTGGAGAGAAGCATGGCAGTGACATCATCTCAGTCATTTCAGTAACATCCATCTTCTTGATCTATATTTGTCAGCTGAACAGTTTGAGATCAAACAGGAACGGAACGAAGTGGATAAATAACATCGTGCAAGCAAAGCGGTCAGGAGTAGATGAAGGCGGGAGAGGAGGGAGAGGAGGGAGATCAAAAGGAGAAACAACAGAGGTTGTATTCTTTGGGTATAAATGAAGTTCAGGATAAGTTGAACAGCAATGATAGGAACGTAGAGCGTCACATCTTCTCTGTCCAACAAACAATTGCCCTTGTCTCTGTTCTCCTGCCACTATATTTCAGTACTATATGAATGTTAATTTTGTTAGGGAGTATTTTGTCTGCTCAAATGCATCATGGACGGATTGTATTACAGCTTCCCTCCGAGGATTTCATTAGGTATGAATTAAACTAAAAGCCTGTCCACCATTTGTCTGATTTAACGGACCAAGGACTTATATGGCAATTTAGTGCCGGAGAAGAAAGGAGAGGAAGACATAGCGGGCGGAGAGGAGAGGAGCACACCCCCTCGGAGAATCCCAACGCATTGTGTTATCTTTTAAGTGTCACCTTCAATTTCCTGTTGGAAGACACTCCTGCGCCTCAGCTATGTTCTAAAGCTAGCGGGAGCACACACCATCACTCACAGGCACACACACTACCCGTGTATGAAATAACTGATCAACATTAATTATTTTCCAAAGGAAAACATTTGAAAACCAAAGAAAATAGCACCTTAAAAGATCAATTTATTTCACATTTTACCTTTCTTTGACAGTTTTAAGTAGAGATGCACCAATTGCAATTTTCTTGGCCGATCAACGATCACCAATTTTTATGAAGTCTGACCGGCCACTTCCAACTTTTTTTCTTTAAAGTTTAAATATCATAGTGAGTAATGTATTTTTAAGTGCTCTTCTTTTGAAGGATTGCAGTGGAAGTAACAAGGCTTGTCTGCATTGTGTATGAAATGAATTCTCCCTCTCCCACCGTACATTTCTAAAACCAATTGTGTGACATTTTGAATGGAAATTTAAGACTTTTTAAGCGTTGTTCAGTCCATTACATGTTACATGTTGGCTTTGTCTGATTCACATTAAATCACAGCCACGTCAGGGGCCGTGGCTGTCTCTGAGGTCCCGCTAGCTTTAGCCGCTCTTCTAACGTAAGCTTTTTACTTGCAAAAGTCGCTTCGAGCGATTAAATTTGAAGCGTCTGATTCAATTGTTGTGCCGAGCGCTTCCTCGTTTTTTTCCGCCGGAGCTCCTTTTGACTTAAAGTTTTTAAACTATAAATGACCTTGTTGATACTGACATTCAGCGGGGGTCCTGGCTAGCTCAAGGCTCCCGCTAGCTTTAGCCGCTCTGCTAACACGAGGTTTTTAACTGACTATTTTCCTCGGGGTGATTTAATGTGAAATGTGAGATTAAGTTTGTTGAGCCAAATGTTTCCGTGGTTTTTCCTCAACAGCTTATTTTGTCCTTACTGGTGTTATAAATTGGGAGCTTTTTGTTGTTCTGGTTTTATATGAGATGTTTGGAGCATGATAGCTCATGCTTGGTGATCGTGAACAACTTGTTGGCCTCCCGCCACCGATGGATCGATCGGCCGATCGATGCACTGCAAGTTTTAAGTGAAGATCGAAAGGGTACATGGGCGTACTCATGTGTGAGAGAGTCAAAACGGCCAAGCAACCAAAAATGCAGATGACACACGAGGCAGGAGTACAGCTGGAGTGATTTAATAAAGCAAACTTCATGACTTAATTATCATTGAAAAGAAGTAAGTCCACGTGGAAATGCAAATATCCAAAAATGTGTAGAAAAAACCCCATCTATTCAAAAAGAGTAAGGCAGAGATAAAATCTACAAAAGTCATATAATGAGATAAAGATTAGAGGGTTATGGGATGCATCCAGGCACGAACATTAAGGAATCACAAATCATCAACAACTAACTGACTAAGACAGAGAGGAAGACTTAAATACAACGTGTAACAAGGGGGGAGGTGAGAATATTAATCGAAGAGAGGAAGTGTAAAATGAAACATAAAGAGACGAGGAACCAACACGTGTAACAAAACAGGAGAAAAAAATAACACTTTGGCAGGGTGTGACTGAAACGTTCTCAGACAGGCCTGATATCGTGGTCACTGTTATTGGGTTAATCTTTAACCACTTCACTCAAAGATATCCTAGTAATACAGGATGTGAACCCAACTGGATGCAGATGAATAGACCGTGGATACGTGGGTGTTAAAGGCACCCACAGTTGTTTTCACTGCTGGAGGTAGAGGTAGCTATTAGAGGTTTACAGGCCGTGTGGCTTTACAGCAGCTCCAGGAAGTGGCTCATTACCCACCTAATGAGAGGAGAGGCCGACCCCGCTAACTGGCGCTCACTTCTTCCACCCTTGGGTATTGAAGTTGGACTGGCCCAAGGCCTGGGTAACCCATCCAAGACCGCAGAAGCAGAGTACAAATAGGTTACAATGTTTGAATTGAAACGCATAATTAACTTCTATATGTACTTTTTTGCACGGCAACAGTCCATACAGACATTTACCTCTGATGTTCCAATACTTTTACCAACATTCTCCCGCACACACATCTGTCATCTGGTGTTGGGTGTGAGTGAGATGCTCTGATATGGTAAAATGCTGATGATTGAATGGGGCAGCAAGTTTGAGTTCATGACTTCCCTATCAGTACTAGAATTGATCAATTGTTTAATTTAATCAGGATTTCTTGGTTTATTGGTACCTCATTAAAAGCTTTTGTCCGCCTTTCAGTCTCGGGCCATCTTGGATCCGACTGCTTCACCCTCTCACAGGCTCCCACTGAACTACGGTTATCTCTAAATGTGGTCCAGTGATAATGGCCACCATTAGCTTTTCTTCGTCTCCCAGGGTTTGGTCTGGAAAGCTGTGGAAATCCCTTACGGAAAGCTCCCCGGTTCAGCCGAGCCTGAAATTGGCTTGAATTGACGGGGAAGCGGTGGCAGGTCACCCGAATGGGTATCAAGGCAAAACACATTAGTCTTGGCTCCTTTGTTACACCACAATACACTAAATCTCATCTTTGGCAACTGAAGCAGCAGTTTTGATTTATCAGCCATCCACGAGGACATAGAGGGAAACACACAGATATATTTTCTCCTATGCACACTCACACTTATTAGTCCCATGCACACCACCTTACACACACAAATAGGAATAAAGCTTAACCTTAGTCTCCTCTAACAATTGAAGCAGAACTAACTCCATTTTTGTAAATTTAGAGCAATGGATATGAAAACTTACTTTGTTTATATAGTGGATATGACATAATAATATAATACACTGGTTAGCAAAGTTTCCTAATAACATTCCTGGCAGCTATAGAGACCATTAGCATTCATGTGGAGCTGATTTGCGACCAGCTGCCAAATATATGAATGGGATATTAATGACCCCGTTTTTGTTTGGACTCTCTTTAGCTCCTTAATGTTCCTCTATGTTTTTTGGCTCGTCAAGTTGGTTCGTCAATATTCGCAAGACAGATACTTTGTGGTGGAACTTTTTTTTAATGCAAATCCATGCCGATCGGCCGTATCATTAAAACCACATGACTAATATTGTGTAGGTCCCCTTTTTTGTCACTAGAACAGTACTATGATGATAGAATATCTGCTACAAACTCTGTTCTATTAGATCTAATCCCTTCAGTCCAGTAACACCCGACAATACCTGCGGTTCCAGACATGCTCTGACTCCTCACAATTTAGCCCATCTCAGATCCTTGCAGTTTTGTGTGTAACACTTTCACTTGGTGCCTAATATTTCCCACCCTCTGTCAGGTGCCATTGTAACAAGATAGTTAATTTTATTCTGTTGGTGGTTATAATGTTATGAGTGATGGATACAGGATAAAGGTGAGAGGGATTATAGAGTGGAGTGATAGGTCTCTGTGGGTTCACCATTAGAATCAATGCCATCGAATCAATTCATAGACAAATGTACATCCAATCCACCGTTTACAGACATAATGATTGTACGCACCCTTAGAGAAATAAATATGCCGGTTACATTTACTCTCTTTTCTACCCTCGTATACAGGAGAAAGTGATTCCTCTGCCATGATGCAGTTCTGCCTGAAACCGATAATCAGTAAAAAATAGATTTTCCTTGTAAGTGCTTTGCACCACTGCTCTTCCATTTCCATGTGTGCTTATCGACCGTCTATATTGACCAGACAGAAGCCCTGATGCGTTAGCAGCTACAGTTAATCGTGATCTATGGCAGCTTAAGATCACACCGACTCACCAGGTAAACCTTTTAGTGACCAGTGAAACCTTGAATTCCTGCTATAATTATTCACCCGATGCCGAAGCCGATAAACATGAAGGAGAATTAGGGCCACCTTGAAAAATAAAATAAAAAATCTAAAACTACGAAAACAAAGTCATACTTTTACGAGAATAAAGTCAGAATTTTACGAGAAAAAAATAGTATTTTTGCGATAAATAAAGCTGTAGTTTTACGAGAATAAAGTCGTAATTTAAAGACTGGCCAAAGGGACATTTTGGATGGGCTTTTGTCATCTGCTGTCTTAGGTGTGGTCCTGTGCCACCTGTACACACACACACACACACACACACACACGCGCAGCCTCTGATGCGCGTCACAGTGTTTGTGAAGAAGTCAGATTACTTTAGGATCAGTGTTTATGATATAGACTCCACCTACATTATGTGACTAAATCTATATCCATCATTCCCGTTCCTCAAAAGAGACGACTTCCTCCATATCTGACCGGTTCCTTCTTTGTTACAAGCTTTTTTCTCGTAATATTACGACTTTTTACCCAAAGACTTCAGTTTTTTTTTTCTCGTAAAATTTAGATTTTGTTTCTCTCATAAAATTGTAACTTTTTTCTCGTCAAATTAACACTTTAATCTTGTAATCTCAATTTTTTTATTGTTTGTTTTTCAATGTGGCCCTTATACCCGGTCCTAGACTAACACTTTTTCTTACAATGGCTTGATTTGGTCTAAAGCCTCGTAGCACTTCCACAAATAGAATGAAGTAAAATAGGTAAGTGGATTCTGACTTGAAACTATTCTTTATACTTAGCCTGGTAGTTCTGAGGTGGGTACCGAGGTGGAGCATTTAAAAAGTGATATATTGAAGTAGATAAATATACATTATTCACCCTATTAAAGATCATAAACTTTGATAGCGGTCCTGTCTTTTTTGCATCCCTGTTGCTTTCCTTTTTCTCCTCATGGAATATAGAAGGGAAGAAAGAGATTTTGAAGACGTATGGAGGCTCCAGCTGAGAGGCGGAGAAACTAGAAAGAAATTAAAGTTTGACTGTGAGGAGATGCTGTGGCAGATGAGGGTGTTGAGCCTGGGTAAAGCTGCGTCTCGATGAGTCGGCCCAATTGATGAGGACCTTTGGGAACAGTATGGACCATATTAATTGTGTGTGAGACTGTGTATGTATGCTTGTTTGTGCGCTTTTATTTGTGTGGTGCTGGCAGGGAATTCAACAACCGATTGTACAGGTAGTATTTGAGATGACTGCAGCACTTTTAACAAGTTTCACCCCGACGAAAGTGCAGCACGAAGAAATAGCTCTCTAGTTTTTTGTAATTTTCAATTCAGTTCTTCTTGAAATATGTAGAAAAAGAAGGTTTTGCTTGTTGCTTTCAGCCATAGTTGTTGTTTTCTATTGTTTTCTCATATGTTTTTCTTCTGTTTCCCTTATTTTACATGCTTGTCGTCCCTGTATCTCTGCTTCTTTCTATCCTGTGTCTATAGTGAGAGGCAGAGCATAGCCAGAACCCCTCGCCATGCTGGTGTATAATTCCAGTCCTCACAGTATGAATGACACTCACCCACTCAGTTTTAAAAATAAGCTTGTACCTTTACTTTCATGAAGTAAGAAAATGGATTGACAGTCTTCCATTCCCGCCTTTGTCAGGTCCCTCCAAATAAGGATGTCATCCCTCAAACGCACGGGGATGTTCCTGTCATTCAGGCGCTCGCACTGCAAACTTAAAAAAGATACACATGAGCGGCGTGACGGGAGGTTCGCGCTGGTAGACAGAGAGAAAAAACATTATGAGTGACAGAGAAACATTCACAAAGCCCAATCGATATGGTACACAGAGGTTTTCTGCTCTGACTGATAAGCTGGCAATCATCATTGCTCCAGGACTCCAGCACCGGACCCAATCTGCAATGCATCAGAGCTACGCAGACAAAGAAAAACCTGCAAGGGGATTTCAATCTGGCCCCCATATGTAATTAAATACAGAAAATTGGTTTCATTCTCTTTGTCATCTTTTTTTTATTTATTTGACCAGCTTGAACACGTGCTCATTATTCTCACACCAGCTTTTCTTTTCTTCCATTCACCAGTTGAGAGTAATCTTTGCTTTTTCCTTTTGTTGCCTTCTCCATTCTTTTGCTACAAGTAAGTAGGATTCCATCCTAGATGTGGTTGCCTGTGCTGTGTGTGGTGTGTGTGTGTTGTAGGTAAGTGTGTTGCTGCCATCATCAGGTAGAAATATAAAGTTGTCCTCAATGCCTTTCAATTTTCCCTTGCAGTGTCAGGCTTAGTCCTTTGCTTTTTTTTCTCTTTTTTTTCTTCTCTCTCTCGCCATAAATACCAAGGGTAACGCCAGAATCCATAAACTTTCCATACTCAAACTTCAACAATCGTGACCTTCCTCCTCTTTGTATTTCAATTTAATCCCCCTGTTCTTCATGCTCATCACGTAGCCACCCCCCCGCTGTATCATTTCTCCCTCTTCTGTATCTGAATTCTCCGATTCTCTGCCTCCTTCCTTCAGCTCAAGCAAAGCGAAGCTAATGCAGACACCAAAGAGAAGCTCCCCCTACGACTCAGGATCTTTGAGAAGTTCCCCAACAGACCCCAGATGGTGAAGATCTCCAAGCTCCCGTCTGATTTCACCGTACCCAGAATAAGGTGCGGTCCCAGGGAGAAAGTACACATCAAGGCAAACCACACAGAATACTTTCATGACGCACACATCAATTCAAAAAAAAAAAATGTAATGGTGAAATCGCTGATCGGTTCCTGATCACTCATGCTGCACCTCATGTTAATTATAACGTCAACGTGTGGGTCGATGAAGTTGGTCGGAGTGGGCGCCCCTCTAGTCTGTTAGCTGAAATGTTCCTCCCTGCAGTCAGAGGCAGGAGAGGGGGAGGGGCAGCATAACGCAACACATAACTAATATTGGATTTAATTATACATCATCATGATAATATGTGCATGCTGCAGCACAATTATTACGCCTCTAACACAAATTAGGTAATTGATGAGTCCATAAAAGTTTTCTGTATGAGCAGAGCCTAATTTCAGTGCAGGGGCGGTCGAGTTTTTTAATGGGGTGGCCAGGGTGCCCGGGGATGGGGGGCAAAGATGTAAGTAGAGGCGACCAGAACATACTGTTGATATTTTCACACAGCCTACAGAATTTGTAATATTTATTGATCATGTATTAGTAATGAATTAAAACAGAGTAATAAGCAACAGTGCATATAAATGCCAGTTAATGGGTGGTCTCTTATTTTTTTCAGAACCAGAGTCTGTTTATATTACAATTACAAACAAATAGGATCTTTATCTGAGCAAATTTTTAAAGTTGAAACCGCCCCAAACCGCCCCTCTATGTAGGTCAAGCTCAACAACCTTACAACCAACCAAGTAGAGCGGCGCTCTCCTAATCAGAAGATCAGAAGATAGCCGGTCCGAGTCCCACCAGGGTCTACTTGTCGTAGGGTCCTTGACCCTGAAACCCTAGCTCCTCGGGCGTTTCGTGGGGCCCACTGCTCCCTCAGGGATGGGTCAAATGCAGAGAAATAATGTCACTATCTTGTACAGTTCATGGTGATCGATAAAGGATTTCCTCTTCTTCTTAGTACATTGTAATACAACACCGTAGCCTTTTCATATTATGAGTCCCCATTCTTTCGCAAATACTTGCTGAATCCATTTATGCTCCAAGTGCCCCTAAGAGTCAGTTAGGCATGAAAAGAAGAAGAATCTAGCCCATAAAATGATAAATCCTATACACCATGACCAAACAGAGAATATCAAAGGAGAGAAAACAGTCATTCATATCAGTTATTTATTATTTAACATTAAAAACACCTCAGCGAACCATATATTTCCAAGTATTTTCTATGGTCATGACGAGATTTAGGGAAATTATTAAAGAATACGATATCAGACTTGCTTCTATAAAATACAACCGGATATGAAAAATCTCTTCTTTTTTTTCTTTTTTTTTTAAATCTAAGGCGGTGTTAAGCCTGAGATCAATTTTGAACTGGAATGAAACTATATTCTCATAATAAATGTTAGCATTTAGCTGCTGTTCAGCTCACAGCTGAATCTTCACTACAGCAGAAATCCCCCCTGGTGTTGCTCATACCTTCTATCGCTTATGCGTATGGATTTCTTTTCAGTGGGAGGACATGCATAAAACTTTATCAAATTCGTGCATGTGCTGTTTTCTCGTGCGCTCCAGGGAGAGTTTTATGAAACAGTTCATCGATCGACAGCAGCAGGACACGAGTTGTTTGTTTCGCCGTCTCCCCTCCGCTTCATCGTCCTCCTGTGACCACTCCAAACGCTCAGCCATCGAAGACAACAAGTATATCGACCAGAAGGTTTTTTTCCACTCATCCTCTTACTCTCTCACTCTTTTATTTCCACAAAGTTGAGTAACAGGTGCAAATTGTTCCCAATGTTAACAAGTGTGTGTGTGTGTGTGTGTGTGCGCTGTGTTATGTCTTATATACGTTGCGATAAATTTCAGCTAATGGACTTTCACTGTGGCTTCTCTCAGCTTCGCAGGTCAATTTTTAGTATCCGAGCTCGTAACCTCCTGGAAAAAGAAACTACAATCAATAAAATACTGCGGTAAGACACATCGACACGTCCCCTGTAAGCACGGTTTCTCGATTTGCTTGTCAGAAGATCCACCATTCCTCATAAATGTTTTTCAGTGTGTGTTTAGATTCTCTGGAATGTTGCCAAAAAACCGATTGGATTGACCTTCAACCTTGAACAGCTCTCCACACTGTTGTTCATGGTCTTCTGTTTTCATCATCAGTACCTCATGAGATTTTGCAGCATCCTTGGAGAGCCCAGCTAGAGTTGTCGCATATGCATCATCTCCAGTTATGAGATCCATGCCAGTCTTTGTGTGGGTGGAGGCTTTAATGTGTTTGCATATTAGATGGAGTTGTGCTGTAACAGCATTCTGGCATTGTTAATGCATATTCCTCTTAGACAAAAACACACACACACACACACTCTCTTCAGACTCATTCACTGCCACGGTGAACTAAATGGATAATTTGCTGTTCAGCATGGCAGAGCTGCACTAAGTGTAGATTAGCTCCCCGTCACCATGTCCAATCGTCCCCACCCCACCCCACTCCACCCCACCCCTTGCTTAGTCAGTCAGTCTGCAAGATAGGCAGCATATCAGTATTCCAAACACGTTCCGTCTGGCCTCCAGTCTTCAACACAAACACACAATAAGGCAGGGAGACATACACACATCATTTCATGCATGCTTATTCCCGATAAACAAGTACTGTGTAAAAACTTGAAGCAAACGCACTGCTGGTGCTCAGGCTGCCATTGGCTCTGACAGAAGGAGTCCCGGAGACGCACACATACACTATCTCTGACTGATTACTGGAACCAGACTGTGTTAGTCTGCCTGGGCCCAGAAAGGGCACATGGAGCTAGTTGGGTAGAAGCTGGACGAAATCCACCTGTGGTGCATAAAACACAACCATTAAAAGAAAAATATTTGCGTGTGTGTACTCCAGGGCTTGCACCAGACAGCGTATGCTAAGTGGATCCTTTGAAGGACAGCCAGCCAAAGAACGCTCCATACTCAGCGTTCAGCATCACATACGGCAAGAGCGCAGGTCTGATTGCACACACACACACACACACACACACACACACACTCACACTGACACACTGAGGAATTCAAGCATGTGCAGTCTTAAGTCTGTAACTTAGCAGTGCTTTATGATGCCAGTCGGAACTTTGAATTGCAGATCTTTGAGACATGGCTCCACCAGTCAGAGGATCAGCCGAGGGAAGTCGCTTGAGACGCTCACCCAGGATGTGAGAATACACACCAACACACTCACATACACACGCACACATACAAAATCACACTTCAACATATTGCAATGTGAGCGTATATTCACAGAATAGCACTTCAATGACTTCTTTCTGTCCCCAGCATTCCAGCACAGTCCGCTATCGCAACGCTCAAAGAGAAGACAGTGAGATCAAAATGATCCAAGAGAAGAAGGAACAAGCAGAAATGAAAAGGTGCACACACACACTCACACACATTCACCATTCACTAACATTCAGTCTCTGCTGTGTCATGCATTAAATGCTGTGTCACGTCTCTGTGCTTGTTTGGCTGAGCAGAAAAGTCCAGGAGGAGGAACTGAGAGAAAACCATCCGTACTTTGACAAGCCGCTCTTCATTGTAGGGCGGGAGCACCGCTTCAGGAACTTCTGCAGGATGATCGTTCGCGCCCGCTTCAATGCGTAAGATCGAAGAACTGTCCATAAAAAATACTTTATATATAACATTTATTATACTGCTTAATCTGAAAATTGCTGCGACTCTGCACAAAAACTGATGATTCATGCTGGAAAGATGTGAACCCGGATCTCTGCTGCTGGAAACTCTCATTTTATCTTTACCATGAGAGGGGATAATTATTGAGTAATTGTTTCTTTCTGTCCGCGTCTCTATGAGGTAGTAAACAAACTCTTCACACTTGAGTCCAAGGTACAAACAGCAAACAGAGTCTCAGAACCCAAAGGTCGATTAACCATCGACCCATTAAATTTCTCTCACATTATGTTGATAGAAGCAAACACAGGACTGGCTTATTAAGCAGAGCATCGATTTTTGTTTGCTCTGCATTATTTAATCGTTATCCAACAGTATTCTCTTCTAAATAGAATTTAGGTTCTTGAAGAAACGTACATCGGGACCAAAAGGTCCCGCCGCATGCTCAGGAATGAGGCACTGGAATATCTCCGTAGTTATCAGGTCATTGTTTCTTAAAGCCAAATTGCATGTGATCACTGATGTAAATGCTCTGAATGCTAATAAAATGTTGATCCTTATAATGTCTTTATTCATTTATCCACTCCTGTACATAGATACATATCTGAATTTAAAGATTTTACATGTTATCCACTGATATATTTGAGGATTTTCAATTAATTAAACATAAAAATGTAATTAATCTGATTTTTTCTTGATTTTTTTTCTGACAGCTATATTTGTAAGAAAATTCTGTTTTCCTCTGTTAAAATGTTGACAGCTTATTTTTCTTTGTATGAATTTGTGCCTAGATCCAAAACGGACCCCATAACAGGCGCGGTGAAGAACACCAAGTATCACCAGCTCTAGTGAGTGCGATGAATTATTAATTCCTCTCCTCTTGATTCATCTACAGCAGCGGAATACTGATCCAGACTGTAGCTTAATTACCTACGTGTTGGGAATTCCCCAAAAAACTGTCAAATGAAGAGTAAAAAAACCATCACTATGCTAATGTGTGTGTCCCCGCAGTGACCTCCTGGGCCTTGTCACTTATCTGGACTGGGTTATGATTGTAGTCACCATCTGTTCCTGCATCTCCATGATGTTTGAATCACCCTTCACCAGGGTCATGCACGTCCCCATGCTGCAGGTATTTAAAGCAGGCGGATCAGTGGCTGAGTGAGTCACCAGGCAGATGTGCGGTTGGACATGCAGTGAGACCCGTGCGCTGTCTTTCAGATCGGGGAGTATGTGTTCGTCATCTTCATGAGCATCGAGCTCAACCTGAAGATCATGGCCGACGGGCTGTTCTTCACCCCGACAGCTGTGATCAGAGACTTTGGAGGAGTCATGGACATCTTCATCTATCTTGTGAGGAATCTATTCTAAGGCAGAGGCTTATTATGTTCAAATAATGACTGCACTGATCCGCCATAACATAAAGACCACCTGCATAATATTGTTCAATTACCCCTTTTGCTGCCCAAACATCTCTAGGATGCATTCGATGTTAATCTCCCAGCAATTCGTGCTACAGTGGAACCCTCTGTGGGATCGGCAAACAGAGGCAGGTCTCCGCTCCCCATCCTCATCAGTGTTCTGGGTGTACCTGAACCTGTTGCCAGATCACCAGTTGTCCTTTATTTGACCACTTTGTTAGATACTAACCACTGCCGACGCCAAAAATCTCTGCACTTTTGGAGATGTTCTGACCCAGTTGTCTTGCCATCACAATTTGGACCTTGTCAAGCTGCTCATATCTTTACACTGGCCCATTTTTATTGCTTCCTACACATTAACTTCAGGAAAAATGCTCACTTGTTCTGGTGGTTATAATGTTGAGGCTGATTGGTGTTAAAACTTGAGGTGATAATTTGTCCGTCAAATTTTTTATTTCTTATATTCATCTCTCTTACATGTTTTGTTCGATGATGTTGTAGTCCTAAGGTTTAATAAATGAATTAATAAACCTGATGTGAAGACATTCTAATCCATCAGGGCGCCGCTGCGTTTCTCCTGCAGGTCAGTCTGATCTTTCTGTGCTGGCTCCCTCCTGATGTTCCTCCTGAGTCCGGCGCTCAGCTGCTAATGATGCTGCGCTGCCTGCGTCCGCTCAGGATCTTCAAGCTGGTACCCCAGATGAGGAAAGTGGTGCGGGAGGTTCTCAAAGGATTCAAGGAGATTTTCCTGGTTTGTGCTTAGAATGTTCCCTCAGGCGAGGTAGAATAGAGTCACCATATACAAAAGTCTACTTCTATTATGCTCTTTTTGTCTCAACATTATTGTTTTTTTCAGGAATAAATGAATAAATCAGTGGTTTGAAATAGTTTCCGTTGCTCTCTGAGTGGGATTTTTCCCTGCTGAGGTCTCCACAGCTGTCTCACATCCCCAGCTCGCTCGTTAATCTCACATCCTTGAATTATGTTGGAACTGTCTGCCTCAAACTCTCAACTGATTCTCCTGCAGGTTTCCATTTTGCTCCTCACATTAATGCTGGTGTTCGCGAGCTTCGGCGTTCAACTGTTTGCGGGAAAGCTGGCCAAGTGCAACGACCCTCATATCCTTAAACGGGTACAGCAGACGGCCCCTCCATCCCACAATCCCTGCAGAGAAGCACAATTATAAGGGGTTTCCCCAGTCGGATACATATATATATATACACACATAGTATTTATATATACTGTTCTAGACTTACAAGATGTGTGTTTTGTTGTTACAGGAGGATTGTCACGGTATATTCCGAATAAATGTCAGCGTTTCCAAGAATCTCAACCTCAAACTGAGACCAGGAGAGAAGAAACCAGGTTTCTGGGTACCAAGAGTCTGGTAACTGCTGATTTTAGTACCATCTCTTCATTTAAGATTCTTATTTTTCTGCACCGGATCGATGAATCCAACCTGTCCTTCCTCAGGGCGAACCCTCGGAACTTCAACTTTGACAATGTTGGAAATGCCATGCTGGCTCTGTTTGAGGTGTTGTCACTCAAAGGATGGGTGGAGGTCCGAGATGTCATCATTCACCGTGTCGGACCGGTACTACAGCTCGCTGTTCCTCACCTTCCTTTTCCACTTACCTCCACTGATGCTGTCTAACACACTTGAACTACCTGCTGTTCCTGCAGATCCACGGCATTTACATCCACGTCTTTGTGTTTCTGGGTTGCATGATTGGACTCACCCTGTTTGTAGGCGTCGTCATTGCAAACTTCAACGAAAACAAGGTAACGGACCACCTGTACAAACACCGACTCAGGATTTTCATCCTTTTAAAATTAAACAACGGGGGCACACTCTCATCAGTGTCTCCATCTGCAGCGTCCCTCTAACTATACATCAATAGTTTGATCTGCGGCTCCTTCAATCTCTGTCGAAGGGCTCTTGAGCCAGATCCTGATCCCTTATATGCCCCTAATGGCTTCTTCACTTTTGTGTGGTGAGATGGTGGCACCTTGCATAGCGGCCTCTACCACCGCTGTAAATATGTGTGAGTGGATGAAAGTCACAACAGAGGCTCCGTCTATTTATATCCACCAAATGACGTAGTCGTGCCTTTTGAGATATTGAATTTTCCACAGATTGCCTTTTCTGAGGTTTCCATGGAAACATAAGGTCAAGCGACTCTTTTGGGAGATCATTTTATCCTGAGCAGGTCTCACAAACAATACGCTCTCGCTTGACCAAACTTAAATTAAGCATGATAAAAAAAAAGGAGTTGTACCTCACGACAAAATCCACAGTGAATAAAATATTAAGCACACTGTAAAAAGAGAATTGTTTGATGAACTCAAAAAATTACTTCAACTGGTAGCACTCAATTAAACGAAGTAGTTACAACTTAAAAATAATAAGTCAGAATAAAAAATCCAAAAGTATAAAAAAATAGTAAAACTCTTACCGTACCTTATTTTCCCTTCAAAAGACATAAAATATGAAGTAATGACAAATATTTGTTTATTATTGGTGCACAAATCTGACCTTATTTTATCCAGAAGTGAAAACAGAAGTGTTTTCAGACAAATAAAAAACCATAAAAAGAGAATAGTTGGTGATTTACAAAAGATGATTTCTACTCGTGACACAATTCAAATTATTTTTTACAGTGTAGAGTTAAGATGATACGTCATCGTTTGCGTAATTTTTGGTATATATCATCTGCAAAGGACTTTTGTTTAGGATTAGATTAGAGAGATTAGACCACTGACATACGTCTTGCTCCGCTCCTTCAGGGCACTGCTCTCCTCACAGTGGACCAGAGGAGATGGGAGGATCTGAAGAGTCGACTGAAAATAGCCCAACCTCTCCACCTTCCCCCTCGCCCAGGTGCCCACACACAAAAGGAAACACAAACACCAGATGCTTTAGTGGTGAAGTATGAAACTAGTCATGATGAAAGTCTCGTCTCTGCTGCCCGTATCACCTGATTGTCCTTAAAGATTCAGGTTTCACATTCAACCAGTGTTGGCGTAGGTTACCTCCAGCTTCCTCCAACAGTCCAAAAACATGCAGTATAGGAGCGCTGGCGCCTCAAAATCAGCCGGAGGTGTGAGTGCGAGTGGTTGTTTGTCTCCATGCGTCGGCCCTGTGATGAACTGTCAGCTGGGATAGGCTCTAATCACAGAAGTATCTGCTTCGAAAATATGCATTCATGGACGAGCAGTAAGGTTTCAGCACGGGAACATTATACGTTCACTCTGTTGATCTAGATGAGAGTCGTGAGAATGGTGGAAATGCCTCCGTGCAGTGTGGGAAATCGCCTGTTAGGGCAGTTGAGGCGGAGAACTAACAGAAAAAATCCATGGCGTTGGTTTTAGTGAGCAGTTTTGCTAACACCAGCAGTCTTAACCTGAGTTTGATCCGTGCCCAAAGGCACTGGTACCACTCACTCACACTTACAGATCATTACAGCAGAGAACGAATCTTTACTCACATCTAAGTGTTCAGCAGTATAGTCGGAATCACAGAACCTCCAAATGGTGCGTTTTGTTGTGATTGTACATCATGCTTATCAAACTGCTTACTTTGACATGGACATTACAGCCAGTTTTACGAGCATGAACTTGTGCTGCTGCTGGGTGTCAGAGGAGAAGTCCGTTTTTGCAGTTTTTGTGGAAAATTTAACCAGTTCGGTTTGGCTTCTGCAACGGCCAGTCACATCAGGGCCTCATAAAAAATGATTTAAATACAGTTAAATTTATGTTTTATTCAGGCATGTAACAATTACCACTCTCCTACTGCACTATTGCACATAGGCATGTATGTATGTGTGTGTGTGTGTGTACGTGCATGTATTCCTTATCCATAGTACATGTCTATTTTTATTTTCCATTTTTATATTTATGCTTGGATTTTATTGACTGCACGCTTTGCACCAAGATATTGGGTCAAATTTGTTTTTGGCAATCTTTTTTTTTTGATTCTGATTCTGTGCATTATGCAAATGTGTACTATTTGTCACACAAACACCCACTAGTACATGAAACCTGTCTGAAGAGCTGCAGAATATTCTCACACTCTAGCTCATGACTGCCATCTGCAGGACAGTAAGCGATACTACAACATACTGAAACGTCAGATGACTTCATGCGTCCACTGCTGCAGCCACTTTGGACTTTCAGATCTGATCTCTGACCCGTTAGAGAGAACCATCCTCGCTAGTATGACAATGATGAAATAACAATTTTCACATACTATATTCCACCTATTTAAGGAACTTCTGCTATTCTAACTGTTTGACAGAGAACGGAGGCTTCAGGGCCAAGATGTATGACATCACCCAACATCCCTTCTTCAAGCGGGGCATCGCTGTGCTGGTATTGGCGCAGTCGGTGCTGCTCTCAGTCAAGGTAATCCAAGTCAATTAATCAATATGCCGTCACAATAACAGACCCGGATTAAACACATTTAACAGCAAATTTAAAAATACTAGCATTTACTTGGATTTTCTTTCCCCTGGTCTTTGGCATTGAATTGTTTAACATAGTTGTCCTGACTGTTCACAGACTTGCTCTGGCAGCACTCTGCAATTGTAATACGCTGGCATCTTTGCTTTCATCAGCAAATATGTGCGCATGACTCAAAGACATCGAATCACTGCAACATTTGTTTTAACCTCCTTCAAGAAGCTGTGTAAAGCAGATTTTGGTGTTTAAGACCCCTGACATCTCTCTTTACCTGACAGCTTTCAGCAATATGCCTGGAGGAAAATCCACTCAAGAACTTGGAAAGAGATTTTATTTAAGTTTTTGGGCCTTTGGCCCATTTACAAAAGAAATAAGGGAAAAGGCATGAAAGACTCGTCTATACATTCATAACCATGAAAGCATAAATACAGATCCACAAAACATGAAAATGGATGCATAGAGTATGACTGAGTAAACATTTCTTACATAAATAGCCTCTTTTACATGTTTTGCACAATGAAGGAGTGTAGAGAGATCTTTAGTGTTCAACAGTTTCTTGTTGTTTGTAGAGGGCGATATATTATTGTTATTGGCAGCTAAATACTTTTCTGTGCTTGTATTGTATGCAGGACAGGTGCTTACATTACTGGTATGATTTGAATGACGTGTGTGTCTGAATCTGCTCCTCTCCAGTGGGACGTAGATGATCAAGTCACGTTTCCCCTCGCCACCATGTCTGTAGTCTTCACCTTTATATTTGTGCTGGAGGTGAGCCTCTTCTCATACTTTTAATTCAATATTCTCTCTTAGTAGAGACTTCTGTTGGATTTGAGTTGCTGGTGTTGTTACCCAGGTAACCATGAAGCTCATCGCCATGTCTCCAGCGGGATACTGGCAGAGCAGGCGGAATCGCTACGACCTGCTGGTGACATCACTGGGTGTCATCTGGATCGTCCTGCACTTTTCCCTACTGGTGAGACAGATTACTGTTCCATGAAGCTACATTTTAGAAATTCCTCTTAAAGCATGCTAGATAACTAAATATATTATCTTCCTCTGTAGAATGCATACACCTATATGATGGGTACCTGTGTGATCGTCTTCAGGTTCTTTACGATATGTGGGAAACATGTGAGTATATTTTTCTGTACAAACAATTTAGCCCAGAAAGAATGTTAAATTAATCTGAGTTTGTGTTCGTATGTGTCTTCCTGATGGATGAAGGTGACTCTGAAGATGCTGCTGCTCACTGTGGTGGTCAGCATGTACAAAAGCTTCTTCATCATCGTGGGCATGTTCCTCCTCCTCCTCTGCTACGCGTTTGCTGGTGTGGTTCTCTTTGGAACGGTCAAATATGGAGAGAACATCAACCGGTAAGGATTTTACATGAATCGCTTTTCCCCACATCTAAAAACAACAGAGTACGATACAACCTCATTACTTATGGAGTTGTCTGATTTCCTCTGTCTCTCCTCGTCGCAGTCACGCCAACTTCTCCACGGCGGGCAAAGCTATCACTGTTCTCTTCCGTATCGTCACAGGGGAAGATTGGAATAAAATCATGCACGACTGCATGGTAAGATGGACATCAGGTCCGACACACATCCATACAGACTTAAGAACAAACCTCTTGTTATTGCTTACAATGTACTTGGTGTTGAAAATGTCAGTTTACCCCAATTTCCTGCCGCTGCCCTATACGATGGATGGAAATGAACATGTTTTTGTTTGTGTTGTTCACGGCAAAATTTACTTCCTGGGTCAAATAGCTCTGGAGGTGGAAAGTCAATGTCAGCAGTTAGCTTACTAGCAAAGAAACTGATTTAAATGGATGACAAGGCTGGATATTGATAAATAACTATAGTTAGCAAGGGTAAATCCCCAAAATGTCCCCAAGGCCCTTTGTTGTACAATTAATCCCCCTGGTTGAACCTCTCAAATTAAATGTGAAGTTAGCTCTATAGTGTTTTTACGATAAAATAAAGACAAAACAAAACTCCTCCAAGTGACATCAGAAATTCTCTGACATCAGAAAAGTTAACTTTTAGAGTAAAATATATACAAGACAGGTCTCCTTCAGTCGATTCACATGCACTGAATTTGGACCGAGTTGGACTGAGGGGTATGAAGTTATATCTGTAAAAGAGTGTTTTCAGTAAAAAGCTCCTCCTTATGAGTTAAATAAAAAATGATTAGACTAAATGGACAAATGGTTGAGAAATTATGTCCAGAAAACATTTGGAGATAAGGCTCCCCCTAGTGTCAGAAATACCAACCTTTCCCAAAATCAATCCACTCCTTCCTCTCATGAAGGTTTAAAATTTCTAAATGATCCGGGAAATAGTTTTTGCGCGTTTACACGAGCGATCTTTGACTGATAGCCCCGATGAATATTCCCATTCCATAACATTGAACTTTTCGGAAATAAAGATATATATATATGTATAGACTTTTTTGTTGTTGCTAAGCTCCGGCAAAACATTTATCCTGATGTTTCAGGGATTATTTGTATATTTAAAGCCATACACCGATGCAAATTATATTTTTAATTTCAGGTTCAAGCCCCATTCTGCACCCCGGACAAACACCGCTACTGGGAGACCGACTGCGGCAACTACGCCGGAGCGCTCATCTACTTCTGCTCCTTCTACGTCATCATAGCCTACATCATGCTCAACCTGCTCGTAGGTCAGTGTGTGTGTAAATGTCAACCTAAGGGCCAAATATTCCCCGCATTATAGGATATCATGTTTAATTGTGTGTACGTTTGGCAGGTTCCCACAAGGTAATACAGGCAATACAATTCAGTTTTATTTTAATTAATGTTGGGTGATTTTCCAGTGAGTGAGCGCGAGACAACACATCCTAAGTGACAACAAACAAAGCTGGTTATGCGTCGGCGCCATTTCCATCTTTAGAGACGAGAGAATGAAGTAAAGATGATTGTTATGACAGATGATGAGTGATAATTAGTCTGTCAGAAAGTCTTTGGTGCTTAGAGTTTTCAGGGAGATTGTGATTAAAGAGTCTAAACAGTGTGTGGGGGTGGGGGGGGGGGTGATGTTTGCTGGGTGATGCAGTTGGAGAATGTGGAGACTGGGTGGTGATCATGTGCCATTGGATGAATCTGAACAGCTAATATTGCACCGATAGCACCAGACCATGATGGGAGGAAGTCCAGAATGAGTGTGTGTGAGAGGTGTGACCGAAAGAAGTTGTATGAGAAAGATAATTCCCAAGCAGGAAAGGAAGAGTCATCCATACGTACCTTCCTCTAGAGCGTCATTTAAAGAATGACATGCTTTTAGTTTGGGAACAGAAACGCCTCTATTTCACTTTCCAGCTCATGTTAAGTGTATTTCAGCTCATTATCAGACCGTGTTAATGCTGTGAAGTTTGTCTAATTGGCGCCCAGATGTTTGAGTTTTTCAGTGATGGAATCATAAAATAGATATGTTAACAACTTTTATTCATTATTATACTAGTGGTAACTGATTCATCTTCAAAATAAAACAAAACTGTCATCGCTGGTGTCTAATACTTGGATCTGTTGGTATGAATGTCTTTCTTTTGCCGTAGCCATCATCGTGGAGAATTTCTCCCTCTTCTACTCCACGGAGGAGGACCAACTGTTGAGCTATAATGACCTGAGGCACTTCCAAATTATCTGGAATATGGTGGATGACAAACGGGAGGTGAGACATTAGCGATAGGGTAGTGGATGAGGACCCAGCAGGACGATGATCACGAGGCTGTGAGGAAGGATAATATAAAAAAGAGATGTAATTAGATCGGCTGAAGTCATTGACGTACGGCACTGAGTGATAGAAGTAAAAGTAATAAGAGCATGAGGGAAACATTTCTTCACTTAATTTATGCACATGGTATATAATATAGACTTGAAATTTTGGACTTGATCACCCTTTAACTTTCATGGTCGTCTCCCACAGGGAGTCATCCCGACGTCCAGGGTGAAGTTCCTGCTCCGTCTGCTGAGAGGCAGGTTGGAGGTGGACCTGGACAAAGACAAGCTGCTGTTTAAGCACATGTGCTACGAGATGGAGCGACTGCACAGCGGAGGGGATGTGACCTTCCACGACGTGCTGAGGTGCTAATTTGTTCACTTGTAAATGTCTTTGCTGACCTGCAAAAAGTACAAAATGGGATTTTTAATAATTATTATATAATAATTCTTCTCGAATCAGGACTGTATTTCACTTATTGATTCATTTTGGCTGCATGTTTGTGTGTGTGTGTGGGTGTGTGTGTGTGTGTGCACGTGCGTGTGTGTTTGTGTCTTTTCCAATCCAACAGCATGCTGTCATATCGTTCAGTGGACATTAGAAAGTCTCTCCAGCTGGAGGAGCTGTTGGCCCGGGAACAGTTGGAGTACACCATTGAAGAAGAGGTTGCCAAGCAGACAATACGCATGTGGCTCAAGAAGTGCCTCAAACGGATCCGGGCGGTTAGTCTCTAGTTCCAAGTGTTGTTTTTATTTTCTTTATTTTTTGAACAGACTTGCTCATCCTCTCCGTCTCACAGCACAGTATCACTGTATTTATCTGTGCGCACTTGCAGAAGCAGCAGCAGTCGTGTAGCATCATCCACAGCCTGAGAGAGAGCCAGCAGCAGGAGCTGAGCCGCTTCCTCAATCCCCCCAGCATAGAGACCACTGTGCCAAGCGAAGACCGCAACGCTAATAACCGAGACAACCCCTCGCAGCCTGAGGTGAAACGCCACATCCATACCAACACTGTACACGCACGCTCACAGCTGGATACGCAGCAAATCCATCATAAAATCTGCAGCTGTGCTCCTGCGCTGGTGGAAACACGGGCATCTTCTCTTTGTGTAGATGAGTGGTCTCCAGCAGCTGCTGAGCCCCACATTGTCAGACAGAGGAGGCTACCGGCAGGACTCCTCAGACCTGGGGAGACCCCAGAGGAAGCTTGGACAGTGGCGGTTGCCTTCAGGTGAGTCTTACTGTGCATTTGAACCGGAGCAAATCCTCTCTCTCTCTCTCTCTCTCTGCCTTTGAAGAACAAGGATCATACTTACCGACGTGGCCTTGTGACCCACACTGAGAGGGCACGAGCCCACGGAAGCCAAAAGTTTCTTCTGCCAAAAAAGTAACATTTTAAACGTGCTGCATAACCAGTAGACAAAAACAGTAATAAACGATAATAAAAAGACAGTGGGTGTGATTAAAGGGAGGATAAATACCATAAGAAACTAAACAAAGGCCGTGAATACAGGAAGAGACTATTTGGCTGTGTGTGGTATTTGTTATTTGGAAAGCCGAGAGTGGACTGGTTTATAATGATAAAGATAATATTGTATGCAACAATTCTTCCTTTTATCGTCATCACCGTCATGATAATTAATTACATAGATGCATTGACCAGCCACAACATTACAACCACTGAGAGGTGAAGTCAGAACAGCTTCCAACCATGTTGCCACAATGAGAGCAGCAGTTGGGAAGGACACATTAAGTAGCGACAGGCAAGGTTAAGGTTAGAAACCACAGTTTGGAAATTGTTCGGTATCACAAATTCTTCCAGGACTAATAAATGTGAGCGGTATCCTTCCACCATCTGGCTTCAATTCACCAGCTCATAACCGGCTAGCTGATTTCCTGTCTCCAAAATGTTCCTTCATCAAGTTCACATTCAGCTGGGCTCATTTCTGTTTTAATAGGTAAACAAGTTTATAACTGAGCCTCCAGTGTTTTATGTAAACGGACATTATAGAAAAAGTTATTTTCATGAAGTTAGTTGAACATTTTTTACGTGGAATGGTAAAAAAGGTACATTTCTGTGATTTCTGTGTCTGTCTTCCATGTTTCCTGTCAGGTCGCACCAGCGTCAAGTCCATCGTGTGCAAGATGAACCCTGTCAACGACGAAGCTTCTTCAGGGTCTGAGGTGAAGAAGTGGTGGACCCGCCAGCTGACCGTGGAGAGCGACGAGAGCGGCGACGACCTCATCGACATTTAGAGATCGAGGCGCCGTGTTTTTTACAGAAGAGCTGAGAGGGTTAAAGCCGGACTCCGAGCGGCTCCAGTTCTTCAGACGTACAGAAGGACTCAGAATGTCTGGACGGCTTTCAAGGATACAATTTTGACACGTTATGATGGTTTCCTACTTGTGGAGCAAGAGTTACTTTGTGATTTCTGCTCACGATGAGTTTTTCTATGCAGGTACATGTGGTGTAGAAGCAGACGGTGACTGGAAGGTTTCATTCATGAAATGCACCGATCAAGAAGCTGCTGCTGTTCTGTGTTTTCTACTGTTCTGCTGTTTCACGTTGCTACTGTTAGCTCATTTGTGATGTCCTGCTTTATCTCCGTTCCTCCGTTTTTGGTCCACGGCTCTAAAAATGTCTCCCCTAGCCTCCAGTATTAATCGTAATGTAGATTTTTTATACAGTCACTTTATACCTAGAGCAGGACTCCTCGTCCGGGTCGCAGGAATGAGCGGATGAAAACAAGCGTGGTTATGACTGTGATTGTAATTAAGAGTCGGATCTATCATGTATTCGTGTCGAAGAAACATACGAAATATTTTGTAAATCATTGATATTATAAATCCATATCTTTATTGAGTATTAAATTATTATAATAAAGGCCGGCTGAGGCATTTATGAGCAAAAGCATCATCATCATCGTCATCATTTACATCAGGGTGCATACAGTAATATGGGGATGAGGATTCTTTTTTTCTCCAATCTTAATGACAGTTAATGCCTTTTTTTTTTTTAAATGTTAACCATCTTTTTTATCACACGTCCCAGTCCACATGCTTTTCTCTGACTTGAAGCGGGTTTTCACCGCTAAAACTAGGAACAAAATTAGACGTAAGCCCTCATACCATGAAGAAAAGACAGTATCTGTTATTGCGAAACTGGTTATGAAATAAGAATAAGAATGAAAAGTTTCCTCAGTTTTGAATCCTTAATTATGTAGTTCAAACTTTTTTTCATTTACTGTATTTGCACTGACACTAATTATAGTCTATTTTACTTATTAACTGTAAAGTGGTTCCACTTTACAAAAAGACACCTCTTATTAAAGATTCATGAATCACATGTACCAAGTTTGATAATTAAGTTGTAAACACTTTACAAATCATTTATAAGATGATATAACTCTGTAGATATGAAGGGTATCAAAGACCTGATGCTTGCCAAATAATGAGCCCACTTATCTGTAGCGCTATCTTGATATTGCCAAATAGTGAGCCACACTAATAAATTGAAAACTATGCTATAAACTTTTGTATAAATGTTAAATAATGACATATAAAGTGTTTACAGCCTGTGTTGAGTGTTCTGGCCAAAACAGGTAGCTGCATTCATAAACAGTGTTGCAAAAATACAAATAACAATTCAAAGTAATAACAAAAAACTGAAAATTGATCATCCATTTTTGCCAGACGTCGTCAACATCAAGGCACAAGTTGGAGTCAGCCAAAACATCTACGGTCCTCAATTCTAATCATTTAAGATGCTTCAAATGCCTCCAGTGAGACCAGATCCTGAGATTTGTGTCATTTTCCAACTGATTCAAGGAATTAAACGACTTTTTTCCAAATTCAGTACGGGCATACAATGTGAGTAATGACCGTGAACAATGACACTAACTTTGAATGCTTTTTTTTAGGATGTAGGTGAGTTTGGAAGCAGACCCAGATTAGCCTTATAAATAAGATGACACCAGTGGTTGAGACTAAAGGCAAACAACAAGGAATGCTGGGTAAGGGCGGGTCAGAAATCCTGACCTGCCCTGCCTCCAGAGCAGGTCAGGATTGTAAAGTTGGTTGTAGCTTCCGTTCCTGAAATTCACGGAATTGAATTTATGAGGAATTTAATCACAATCCCCCCAATATAGAACACACAAATGATATAAATGAAAGGGTAGATGCTTGATTTTCCACGGATATTAAATGTGCACAGGACAGATCCAGGTCCAGGAGAGAGCAGTCCTCACCCTGGCTGAGGAGAACACCGCCCTCTCCTGGTTACAAACCGGGCTGCCCTTAGTTTTTATTAGACTGTTTTTTGTTATTTTCTTGCCTATATGAAGTGAAGCCAAAGAGGAATTTTGGTGCAAAGCTGTTCCTTCTGACTACACAGGGAGTCACTGATTAACCTGTTGTCATGCACTTTCACCAGGTCCTCTTCCTTTTGCAGAACTTGCCAGACGAGCTTAGTTTCTCCACTTTCCCACCAACCATCCAGGTCAGTCAGAGTACGTCTCCATGTCTACTATCCACATTTGTAATCGATCCCTTAGACACGCCCTCTCTGGAAAACACAAACAACACCCTCATTTATTTATTTATTTATTTATTTTTACTCCTCGTGTTCTGTGATGGCGTCCGTCTCTCTGGTTAATTCCCCAGACAATGGCTGCACTATGGATTTGAGCTAATTGACTAACGCAAAACTAACTGCCGACTGCAGCTTCGGCGTCCACCTTGTTAGTCACAGAATGAAGCCATTAAAAAAGAGACAGCGTCTTCACTTGTTCCTTCAAAAGCCCTGCGAGCTTCACAGTTGACGGAGTGTGCATGTGTGCATGGGGTTGGCTGGATAATGAATGCGAGGAGAACCACGGCGAGTGCAGAGAATCAGCTGCCGGTGGGACGCCCACTTGCTCTATAGAAAGCCCAACTTACTCACACATTCCAGTCTCTCGATGACTGAGTGCTCCCCCGACATATGGTCCTGTAGAGAAGCAGTTTGACATCGGCCCTCTTGCCAATCAAGTGTCTTTAATTTTTCTTTTCTCCTTCTTTCTTTGCCTCGGCCATCGCCTCTTAAGCTCCACTTAGCTCAGAACTGGCTTATCAAAGGGCTTTTCTCTTTTTTTCTCATTTTCACCCTGTGTGGTAGAACACTTTTTTGTCTTTTAATTGCCTCTGCATCACACTGGCTCTTACGGGGCCTGTTGTTTTTACCCTCACTATTGTAATTTGCCCATCTCTCCCTTGTGAATGTCCGCTGCTTCTTTAGGGCCCTAATTGAGGCACTTTGGTAATTGAGGAGGAAGTTCTTAAGAACAGAGGGAGCGCGGGTATCTGCGAGTTGAGATTACCTGTAATTAAAGTACATGATGGCTTTGATGGCTAGGCCCCCCTCCTGTAGAGAGGGTAGGACGCACACACACACACACACACACGGATGCTAATGCTGTGATTGCTGCATAGATGACATAAAAAGCCATGGAAAAAAACTTCTCGCATGAAAAGCACGCGGCCCGGTGTAGTTGTTGATGGATCGCCATGCAGCTAATTTAAAACCATTTTTAAGTGTTGAGAAATTTTGATGTATTTCGGAAAACACCCGCCACTCACTTCCAGAATGTCCGGATTACATATGGTCAGTCGGATTACTAAGCAGTAGAGTTTACCTGCTGGTAAATGGAAATGCTTGAAGTATCAAGTGACAAAGATGTAGGTGTTAAGATTTTAATTATTGTTGATCAACCGTGTTTCGGCACCTCTACCGAGAGGAGAAGAAAGAATCCCTCATTTTCTATGGTTGAACATGAAACAGACCCAAAAAAGGCTCCTTACTTTCAATTCCTCTCTCCAATACTAACCTGACTATACACTGTAAAAAAAAATAATTAAAAAGCAGCCACGAAATTTAGGGTAAAACACGGGCAGCTATGGTTGCCTGAATTTTATCCTCATATTGTGGTGATCTGAAGAAGAAATTATAGAAAAAAACAATTAACTGTAAAGCTGTTTACAAGGGCTTGATGTTAAATAACGGTAAATAACAATACGTTCCAACTTTATTTCATCCCAAACTCTCTTCACTGGTGTTAATCTTAATTTTAACTTCTTCAGACAATCTTTTTCAGTACAGTGTTGCAGGAATGTGCAGAAAATGACGGACCAAACAATCAACATTCAGAAAAAATGTTGTAGTTTCTACAGAGACTTTTTACAGTGTAAAATACAATCAGCCAAGGCCTGAGACACTACAATATTCTCTCTTTGCCTCAACAGAACGAGTGATTATCAGGTGTTCCTCCGAGGACGGAGGTTAAAGCAGGATCGGCCTCATGAGGCGGCCATTGTTCCCTCAGGATTTAAATCACATACTCAAGCATGTGCGATTGTAGAGTAGTGACTTCATCTTTTTTGAACACTAGCATCTTTTGAATTCAGTTTTCAATGATAATATTCTGTTTTGTAATACAGGTTCTTGTTGTGAGACCTTCCTGCTGCTCTGCACAATCTGAGCCTCATGAATA
>VRLP01002199.1:0-96691 GCA_009660295.1 Lophius piscatorius | reverse complement strand
TTTTTGGAAAGTGCCTAGACAAAACATTTGTTACTTCCCATGGGGATTTATAATCTATCTAACTATCCAGCAAAATTTTAATAAAATATATAGCTTTACTTATGACCTCCAGCAGCTCTAGATGGGTTTGCAGCCGAGGGTGAAGCAGTTGGTTTGAGAGTCGGCACCTCCAAATCTGATGTCTGGGTTCTCTGCCAGAAAATGGTGGACATTCCCCAGCAGGTTGGGGACGAGCTGCTGCCTCATGAGTTCAAGTATCTTGATGTCTGGTTCTGTAGTGATGGGAAAATGAACGGTGAAATGGACTGGAGGTGCGGTGCAGCATCAGCAGCAGATGATGGTGCTGTATCGGTCCGTTGTGGTGAAGAGAGAGCAGAGTCGTAAGACAAAGCTCCCAATTTACTGGTCCACCTACGTTCCAACCCTCCCCGATAGTCACGAGCTCTGTGTAGAGACCCAAAGAATTAGGTCAAGGATTCAAGGGGCTGAAATGAGCTTCCCTCCTAGGAGGGCCGGGCTCAGCCTTTAAGATGAGGCGCAGACCTCGAGATGGAGCAGCTGCTCCTTCACATCAAAAGGAACCAGCTGAGATGGTTCAACTGCTGATCTGGATCCTCTAGGACGCCAACCTTTGGAGTTTTTTCAGGCATGACCTTCTGCGAGAAGACCAGGGGTAGACCCAGAACTCACTTTCATCTCTTTATTGCTGGGAATGCCTTAAGATCCACCTGGATGAGCTGGAGAATATTGCTGGGGAGTGGGCTTGCTGCTAACCCGACCCCAGATGAGAGGAAGATAATGGACGGATGGACTTAGGGTTAGGGTTTATAGAGGTCAAGGTTACTCATTTGATGGCGATACTCACATCCTGGACAGAGAGGGTAGATGTTTGAGGATGTACCCATAGTCCAAGTTTATAACAAAGTATTATGATAGTGAGTTTAAATGTTTGTTTATTGAATGATATCCCTCCGTTCAGATCTGTTTCAAGTCTTTTATGTTGAGCTTTTTGGACAACAAAAAGACGAGGCCCTCCTTAACATGTGATTCACAACGCGCACACCTTCTCCCCTCTGTACCTCCTCTGCTCCTCAGGAGGCCTGATTGGCCGTTGGTGGGCTGCTGAAGGGGAGGCAGTGGGAGGCTGTGGTGTTTCCACAGAGAGGGCCGTGATCCAATCTGGTCAGAGTGGGTTATGCAACATTCCATTACTGCAGAGAACAAGGAGAAGGTTTCAGGTTGATGTTTGATGGGGCTCTCCAGGCTTTGTTTTGAGCGTAGGAGGAGGAGGAGGATGAGGAAGATGACTGATAGATATCTGAAGAGTTATGTGTTCAGTGGGACTACTGTGGATTTAAAGAAAAATCTGCTTTTTTGTGTATTTACAAATGTTTAATAAATAGTTTCAAAGCAAAAGTGAGATATTTTTTATTTCAGTCGGATGTTCTGCTGATGTTCTGATGAAGGTTAAAGTCTTTTTTTGTTCACACCTGTTGCCTGAAGTTGGGCCTGGAAACGTGAATACTTTTCCACAGAGATACATTCCTATAATAAAAGCCTCATTCAGCAGCTCAACCTCTTTGTTGACGCTGTTTACTGCTCAGCCCGCAGAATCCATTAACTTCTATCTGTTTTCACGTGTCTTCACTCTCACTTCAGGTGTTACACGCCACAACAGTCGTTAGACACATCCAGCTGGAAACATCTCTGATTTATGTAGCTGCTTCCACACTAAAATAAAAACTAGAGGGACGGGGCAGATCCTAGCAGAGCTGCTGTCATCCTGTGGGAAGGCCATCACTGGGATTCGCCTGATCCGTTCTTCTTCTCCCCACAGACCTACATTGGCAGTGTGGTGATCTCCATGAACCCCTACAGGTCCCTGCCCATCTACACGCCGGACAAAGTGGAGGAGTACCGCAACAGGAACTTCTATGAGCTGAGTCCACACATGTGAGTCCACCTCCCACCTCCTCTGCCAGACCTCCCACTGTTGGTTTTAATTCTCTTCCTGTAGCTCCTTAAGCTTCACAGTAAGGTTTTACATTTATGGGCAATTTGTGCCCACGTCACAGCGAGCGCCTAAGGTTACATCCTTCTGTACGCCTGTACGTACAGAATCCACATTTCTTCAAAAACCGCTGGAAGGAATTCAATGACATTTCATACATGCCCTGCAAGATCCATAAATATCTGCATCTCACTATTATGACCGAACCTTTCGTTTCTACAGTGGACTTTTTGACAAGCCAATAATCAGACTTCAACCTATTCTGACATCTTCTTACCCTATTTTACTGAGCATAATGCGAGATTTAAAAAGAAACAAATTATTTATGTCACAACCCCAGTTTACAGTATGCTAATGAAGCTCCCTCTAGTGGACGTACGTGGTATTTTTGCCGCCAAAATGTGTCGAAGAACATGAACTTTGTGGTATTTCTATCAAATTTGATGTATTAGTTATAAGATATTGTGAGAAAATTCACTGATTAAGTTTTATGGTGTTTCTGTAATAGAATGATTTTAGAACCTTTTTATTTCCAAAAAGAAATCGGGCAAGGACACATATAGTAACAGATCACTCACACATAACGACAGATTAAGAAGAAATCCCTTATCACATAAAGACATACACCATAGCAAAAGTGTCTTTGAACACAAACGTTCAAGTTAACTCTTTGTATATTTGCATAGTTTTAGCAGAAACTATAATCTTTTTTTTCTCGTGAGGATTTAGTACATTTCAAACCTTTGAAAGTTTTGGACCAAGTCCCGATCAGGAGGGGTGTGGGTGGGCTTGACATCAGACGGACACTAACTCGTGTGTGAGAAGTCATTGTGGTGCTTCTGCTGGCCATTCAGTATGGCAGCAGGCCATCTGTCCTTTGGCACATTAAGTCAGCGTTTCTGTTCCACTGACCAAACGAAACAAAGCCCGACACTCAATTAGCCTGCTGGGTCTCTAGGCTGCAGTGGAAACCCCTCAGAGAGACAGAATGAAAGGCTGGGAGTGTCCCTTTCCAAGAACAGACAGACCCCCCTGCAGACTAAAGCAACTTCTTTGGCTGGGCTGTACTGACAGCTTCAGAACTGACATCACGACACGTGCTCACGCCGGTTCTGCCCTTCAGGTTTCTCAGTGGCCGCCCGTGAGCGCGGAGGTTCTCATGTTCCTTTAAGTCATTGTCTGGTGCTTTTTATCCGATGTCCTGATTAACCTGCCGAGTAAGGATTGCTGTGATCATGTTTGTGTTAAAGGCGGGGACAGAGAGTGGACGTTTAGCTTTTAATTAATTACTGGCTGTGTTTTGGGAAAAAACGTTGACCGGGCAGTGAAGCCTGTAAATGAATTCTTTTAAAAAGATTTCTACCTACTTTATTTTTACTGTAAATAAATGCCAGTTTTTATGTCGCAGCTAAGGGTTATTGTCTGTACATGTACCTCCTCCTGGTGGACACAGGTGGTATTTTTCTGCCAAAATCCCTTTCTGGGGTCAGAATTCCATGTTTGGCATATTTTGAGTCCATCGTCTATCCAGCCGCTCACAATGGAGAGATTTCTTGGTCCTGATCCACAGAAACTGTAGAATAAGAATAAGATCAGAGCAAACTCACTGATTGTTTTGGTTCATGATTTCACTATAATATGTTAGAGCCTTTGATCTAATCAAAATCAGTTGAGGGTAGAAATGTTTGTATTTTCTTTTTTGTTAAATACTCAAAATTAGTAAGAGATTACTCACACATAGTAACATTACTCACACATAGTAACAGATTACTCACACATAGTAACATTACTCACACATAGTAACAGATTACTCACACATAGTAACAGATTACTCACACATAGTAACAGATTACTCACACATAGTAACAGATTACTCACACATAGTAACAGATTACTCACACATAGCTACAAGTCTGTAGCTATGCAGTATAGTACTAGTCTGTTGCTCATGCATAGCAACAGACTACTCACGCATAGTAAAAGATCCCTCACACAGTAACAGATCACTCACACATAGTAACAGATTACTCAAGCATAGTAACAGATTACTCAAGCATAGTAACGGATTACTCACACATAGCTACAAGTCTGTAGCTATGCAGTATAGTAGTAGTCTGTTGCTCATGCATAGCAACAGACTACTCACGCATAGTAAAAGATCCCTCACACACAGTAACAGATTACTCACACATAGTAACGGATTACTCACACAGAGTAATGGATTACTCACACAGAGTAATGGATTACTCACACAGAGTAACGGCTCCAATGTTACTGACACAAAGTAAATGATTTTAGGTCTTACCTGTCAATAGACACCACGGTGATGCAGGAACAGGTGATAGTTGTGGAGATATTTGTTGTAGAAAGTTTATATTGGGTTTGTTATTCAGACAACACTTAACTTAAAATTAATATTGGAGATTTTACCTGCCTTATTACAACATATTCTGATAAACAGCTCCCTGGTTAACGTTTAGCAAACATCTCAAATCTTTGCCAAATCATTGTCCCACCACACAGACATGAGCTGAACCAGCCTTATAACAGCAGTAATGTGAGTTGTTGTTTTTATAAGCTAGACCTGTAAACACACTGGTATATCCTGTTTCAGGAAATTCAATTATTCCTCATCTGCATGAACATCAATGACTTCTCTGCTTTTTGTTGGATCTGCCTCCACAATAATGTCTCCAGTCTTCTGCCATGTGTGGATCCACACAGCCTCATCGAAGACCTCATACTTAGATTATTTAACGTCTGACCACAGAGCAGCTCCAGTAGAGCACACAATAACTGTTTCTGCAGGGACCGTCTCTTTGCTGATATGTGCATCCTCTAAACAGGTTAAAATCATCTTACCATTAGTCCTTAAGTAAAGAAGATTAAGCTCTGTTTAATACAAGCGGACCTAGAATACCAGTCAGTCAGACAGATTGTTTCAACACGCTACATAAATTGATGCTAATCCTGTACTCAAACCATCTGGACCAGGCTCCTGGCTTTGCGTTGATCATCCTAAGCAACTTTAAATCCTCCGTCCTGTCGGACCCGTCAGTGCTTTTATCCTCCACTACAGGTCATTTTTTAACAAACTCCAGTATTATCTCTGCTGATTACACCTCTCTTGTCCTCAAACCTTGACACTGGACCATCGTGTCGTCGATTCGATTGAGTTTATTTCTGATGTACGTCTGTCTTTTCTTTCCTTCATTGAGCTGGAGCGTAAATATATAGAAACTGATAAATCCTATAATGAATGAGTTTGACCCTCATAATAAGACTGCTCCATTATGAGAGCGGGACCCCAGCATTTTTCTTGAATGATGGCGGTTTCCTTAAGGATATAGCTGCAACATTTTATGTTTATGTTATGTTATATATTTTCTTTTCTTTTTATAATAAATGCTTCACCCAGTTTCATTTTAATCTGATCACTAGTTTGTTTAATTGACAAAAAACCTCTAAAAAGCCATAAAAATTTTAAAGCCTTTTTCACCTAATACTCACCAAAACTTTCACCATGTAATTAGGTAGGGATTGAAAAAAACTGCCCAAAAGTCCCCGAAGAAAAAAATAAAAATAGGAGAAAAATAAGATGTTGACTCTAGATGTCTTCATCAAGTTCTTCCTCTCACATGACCAAGTCTTCTCCATTTTTACAAAAACCCTTCACCAAAGGAATTATTGACCAGTTAATAGTATAAGCCAAGTTTTACAACCTTCCAAAAGGGAGAAAAAACATTGTGATTAGGATAAATATATTTTGTCGTACAAATAATTCCCTGATTGAATTTGAAATAAATGTGAACTTATGTGAGAAAAAGTTTTTTTTTTTTATATAAAAAAACCTTCCCCTAATAAAATATGAACTACTTGACTAAATATGATATATACAAGATGGATCTCCTCAATGCTATTCATACGCACAAAATTTGAACCAACAGTTGAGATATTATGACCCGAAAACATTTGGAGATAAAGCCGCCCCTAGAGTCAGAATATATAACTGACCTTTCCTAAAATCAATCCAGTTCTTCCTTGCAATAAGGTCTATATGAGTATGAAATTTGAAAATGTTCTATGAAATAGCTCTTGAGTTACTGCGTTAACATGAAGATTCTCCTGCTCTGGAGAACATTATGGGATGGTGATCCCATAATATCCACACTGGGATTGGACTGATGCTGTAATGGTGGTATAGAATTATTTTTGCAATTATTTGTATGATCAATTATCTCCAGATAACCGGTGTGACAATACTTTTATCTATCCTCCATTTGTAACGGTTGACATCTGTCAGTAGAAAAAGTCACCTAAGGAGAGTGGGAACAACACAAAATATATATATATTTATCTGAGGAGACTGATAACTTCCCTCATTAAACATGAGCCGCCCACTTCGCTCCGTTTTGTTTTAGCGATTCACAGTCTACATTTTCCTAGTGCTGCCATCAGGGGATATTGACTGAAACAGTTCCTGATAGGGATTACTCCTCCAGTATGGCCTGGTATCCTCGGGTTACTCTAGAACACATAAGCTCATGATGCTGGAAAAATTTAAAATATCATTTGATATACACTTCCAGCATCATCATTTATGTGTTTTACAGTAAGTTCTAGAGTGTTCTTGGGGTCAGGACAATGAGGATTCTCCATCTTAGGCAAAAATTGGATTTTGTCCCCAGAGAGGGATTTTGGCTGCAAAATACCACCTATGGCCACTAGGGGAAGATATATGCACACACAACAACCAGTAGCTGAAACATACACATATTTTGTTTTTATGTTTCTTCAAATCCGACATTGTGCAGTTAAAAATGCATAAACTAGGTAGAATCCTGACTATGGGCCGGACTATTGGTAAGAGAAGAGTAACCCGATGGATTCAAGCAGAACTCCGCCCACCTTCACCTGTGGTCTGCTCGGGGTTTCTGTCTGTTAGAAGGCCGTTTCTTTTTCGCCTCTGTCTCCACGTTCTTGTTCATGTGGGAGTTGTTGGTGCTCTGAAGAGTAGAGAGGGTAGAGACCTGCTCTCTGCAGAAGGTGCCTTGAGTTAATGATAGCTGTCATGTGGTGCTGTATAAATAAACCTGACTGACTCTTCAATCCTGGTCCAGGTTCAATCCTTACTTGTCCCCAAGTGGGCAATTTATGCTGCAGCGAGGCTTCAAAAGCACCTACGTATAAAAAAAACTCTCCACTCCTGCCCTTTATCTAATGATGCCCGGGACCTACTGTTCTAAATATGTTAACACCACACGCGTCTTCTTGTCTGCGCATACTTTAAGTCTCTTTATTTATGTTGTTTGGCTTAGCTTAGTGGGTTGAGCTCCCATATTTTTGTTGTAAAAAAATACTATTCTATTCTATTCTTCTATTCTAATTGCAAGACCCAGTACAAGCTGAAACATAAAAACACTGTCCATAAAACATCCAACAGCACAAGCAGGAATAAAAGTTTAGGAATAATGAGGAGTTATAGATAAAATAATTGATTCCCAGCCAGGCTTGCAGAGAGACATCGGCGTTCCGCCGTCCTCCACGGAACCAGCGTTTCCACCCAGACGGTGGATTAATCACCACCGACGGCAGCAGTTCCATAAATTATCTCCAACGTCAGCAACAGCAGAGTAAACACAAATTATGAGCCACGAAGAGTCCTGAGTAAGTAACATCCTCGCCCCGGCAGAGGAGCAGAAGCCATCATGGTGGCAGCAGTTACCTCCTGCTGCCAGCAGAGTTCAAGGCTCGGATGGAGGCAGGGATGAAGTGAGTCCTTCTACCGGTTCTTTCTGGTCATAGGGACCCACAGACGTGGGCCTGACACATCTGTCCAGTGGGGGGGTGTATAAACAAAGTTTCTGCTGGTAACTTTCAGTCCTGCTTCCCTGAAGTAGACACAGGAAGTCCATAGTGTCAGAAGTTTTGGATTTGGGTTCATTTCAAAGCTGTGAGATCTCCAGACGTAGGAGCAGATGGATGATTGTGGGTTGGATCATTTGTATGTTTAAATTTGAATATATTTGACTTGTCTGGTATTCAAATTAGACTCTTCATCAGTGACGGTGGTTTCAATGTTCTGTTTTTCATGCTTGAAGCACAAACCTTCCTCTCTGTTGGAGGTTCTTCTTCACATTCATTTCCTTTCAGTCGGACTGAACTTTCATGCCTTGAAAGATACTTGAAATCATTTTTTGCACAAATAACCTGATTTGAGTCAAATCTTTATTTGTTGCCTTATAATAACTTTCTAAAGCTAAAAACGTGTCTACTTTTCATGAGGGGCTTTTCTTTGGGCTGATTGAGCTTCAACAGGCTGAGGGACATTTTTACTCTTCTGTCTGTAGGACATCAGTGTTCGGTTTAAGGTCACAGAAGTCCTCCTCTTCCACTCTCTGCTCTGACTGACACACAGGACTTCCATAAAATGAACAACTTGGAACTGGTTTTATCAATCGCAGTCCGTGGAGAGTCCTGTCGGCCTGTCCATCACCATAGCAACCAAGAAGGGGCTATGAGCCGATCCGTGATGCAGTCCCTCCTCCACCTTGAACCCATCCATCACTGCAAACCTCAATACTGTCATGCTGCCCTCATACATATCCTGTACCCACCTGACATCCTGTCACTCCAGACTTCCTCATGCAATCCCACAATTCCTCCCTCAACACTTCTCTATTTCTCCATCAGCTCCTTCTGACCTCCTCTGGACTTCTCCACCATCTCCTTCTGACATTCTCTCTATTTCTCCATCAGCTCCTTCTGACCTCCTCTCCAGCACTCTAAAAGCAAACATCTCAGCGTTAGATCTCTTTCAGATGGTGACACCAAGCTTTCTCACCTCTTTTCTTCACCTACATTCCAAGATGATTTTACATGTTTTGAAACAAATGAATAAATGATTCTGAGGTTTGATTTGAACCACTAACTTCTTCACATTCATTCGGATTGAATGAAAGATTTAGGAGTCTGCGTTGGTGACCTTCATGACTGAATTGGTTTTCTGTAAAGGCAATAATTGTTCTCCCTGATTGGAGAACATTAGTGCAAATCTCTTTTATATTGTAGAACAGAAGGTAACAGCCCGTGTCCTGCGTTGAGGGTCTCACCCCGCGGAGTTATTTCAGAGAACAATCAAAACCCATCGTAAAACGCCCCCCTTCAAAACCTGCCCACACCCCCACCCCGGGGTAAATAACACCGAGGTGTCAACTAGCAGCTCCGCGCAACAACCTGTTTTTATCCCACCCTATAGTGGACAGCCCCGGGTTAGAATGTCCGGATCAGTTTTTCTGAATTGCCAGAACCACATGCTCATAGTGTAGGTCCATCTATAAACTGTACAAAACATCTGCTGATGCATCAGATGCAGACAATAACTGCTCCTCTCTGCCCTCAGACAGCCGTCTGTGCAGGAATGTCAGCCATTGTTCGGCCCGGTGCTGTGGGAATTCTCTGGGTCGCCCTTTTTCTGTTTGGAAAAATAAATGTTCCTGATTAAAGTCGGAAAAAGAAGCTCTGTAGGAGACGTTAAACATTGACCTGAAGAAGTAGCATCGGATCGTACATTTTGTGGCAGCATCTAGTGACCTCTGAAACCTCCGGCGCCGGTAGGGCCCAGCTGTTTGTGTGTAGTATGAGGTTAGGAACAGCATGGTGATGAAGCTGGACCTCTAGCTTTTACATGACTTTGTCCAACCCTGTCCGTACAAGTAGTTTGAGTATGCCACTTCTTATATACTATAGTTAACTTTCAGACAGGTTTGTTTTCGTCTGAGGCTGAGGTCTGATACGCTGGCAGGTGTTGTATAGCTTTGGTGGTACCCTCTCTGTGCCGGGGGAAGGAGAAGAAGCTTTACTGTCACATACCGTTACTCACTTAGCACATCGTACTAAGCAGGAGGAGCAGTGGGCAGGAGTGCATGGTGGCCCGGGGGTTGAATACGGTTCAAGTTCTTCTTCAGAACATTTCGACACACATGGGAATTAAAACCCTGATCTTCTGATCAGTGGAAGACCGCTTTACCTACTGCGCCTGAATTATGAAATGACGGCTGGTAATCCCGTGTTTGGGTTCTAGTACAAGGATGATATGAATAACTCCTGTATTATCCGGAACCATTAATGACTGAACATCTAGAGCGTTATTTTTAAGACCGTGGTTTGCCTCTGGACCTTTTAACCCGCTTCAACATCGTTGGCTGAAGCTCCCGGACCTGGTTGGTTCTTCAGGTGTCGGATCAAATGAGTTAATTAGCATTCAGCTTTGTTTTACGTTAGTCACTCACTCAGTAAAATAGGCATTGCTGTGAATGCTATGGTTGCCTTGAAGTGGTATGTTGCTGCAACGTTTTGTAGTCCAGTGTTTATAACCACTGGTTCTACGGCAGTGTTTATAACCAATGGTTCTAGTACAGTGTTTGTAACCACTGGTTCTAGTGCAGTGTTTGTAACCACGGGTTCTAGTGCAGTGTTTGTAACCACTGGTTCTACAGCAGTGTTTATAACCACTGGTTCTACGGCAGGGTTTGTAAGTACTGGTTCTAGTGCAGTGTTTGTAAGTACTGGTTCTAGTGCAGTGTTTGTAACCACTGGTTCTACGGCAGTGTTTGTAACCACTGGTTCTACGGCAGTGTTTGTAACCACTGGTTCTACGGCAGTGTTTGTAACCACTGGTTCTAGTGCAGTGTTTGTAACCACTGGTTCTACAGCAGTGTTTGTAACCACTGGTTCTACGGCAGTGTTTGTAACCACTGGTTCTAGCGCAGTGTTCGTAACCACTGGTTCTAGTGCAGTGTTTGTAACCACTGGTTCTACGGCAGTGTTTGTAACCACTGGTTCTACGGCAGTGTTTGTAACCACTGGTTCTAGCACAGTGTTTATAACCACCGGTTCTAGTGCAGTGTTTATAACCACTGGTTCTCGCCCAGCCAGAGCCAAGTACGGTAAAAATGGGTCCTTTCTATTTAAAAAAGAAGAGGAAATGCTATGTATAATCGACTTGTAACAAAGCTGTCACTCAATGTGGTCTCACTATTTGGCAGTTTTGAATCACTGCAGCACTTTGTATTCTGATAAATATCCGATTTCACTATTTATTAATGAGTTACTAACATTTTTAACTGTCAAATGGAGCCTTATAGTAAAGTGTTCTTACAACTTACTTAATAAGTAAGAAATAGGTTACTAACATTCTTTCTAAGGTAATGCAAAAAAGATTAACCAGGAACAAAGAGAACACATATTGAAACATTAACATTAAATTAGGCCTTAAAACTTAACTCGGACATAAATTAAAGGTTTGTAAAGCAGTTGATTAGAGCCAAGCTCGGACGACCGTTCAAGAACCAGGAGGTGTTCCTCCAACAAACGGTAAAAGTCCATAGTTTGTTTGTTGACGTTTGAATGGAAAATGCCTTTAAAAAGAGCATTCTTCAGTTCTGGTTTCATCCTCGGGTCCGTTCAGCCTCTTAAACCAGCAGGATCATTTTGCTTTTATTTCCTGTTAGTGCTGCTTTTATTGTTCAGGAAAAGATCTTGTATTTATTTCTGCCAAGCGACTCAGCATTTTACACGGCTTATCTGGGAAATGTTAGTAACTCATTATTGGATTGGTCGGTTATAAATATTAGTAAGCCATTGATAAATAATCATAAAATTTAGATACCAGTTGAGCTCAGTGGACTCTTACTTGATTTCATTTTGTATTTCTTTAGTGGTCATTAATGCAGGCTGTTGTTGGTTCTAGTCGTCTCTTATGTAAGCTCCAGCCAGCACAGAAAACTACACAATAATTCCTTGTTTGCAAACACATACTGGGACAAATACAGCTGATTCTGGTTCTGATTTCAAGACGGGTGGGAGGAGCCAGCGCTCAGAACGTGGGCCCACTATCTGGCAAGCAACAGGTGACTGTTACCCTGTATGTCTATGGAGAAAAAGCAGATTATTGAGGACTTGTGAGGCGTAGTCTTAATGTAGAGAGGTAATAAAGAGGATGTTTTGTCCGTTTAGGCTTCTCGCAGATACTGCACTTTGGCTTTGTACAGCAAGGGAAGTTTAGACCTTAAGTATCCTTAGTGTCACACAGAGGTCTCTTGGAATTGAATCCAAAACTTCATCATTCAGTAAAGTTTTTTTTTTTGTTTTTTTTTGCATAATTGGTTGGTTTCTATCTAAATACTTAAAAAATAGGAGAGTTTCAGCAGCTGAGGATCATTAATTTGTCCACTATTTCCTCTGCCGGCCAATTTAGCAAATTGCTGTGATGTGGCGCCTCGTAATTAGCTGGCAGGTGTTTCCCCCCCTCCACACACGCACAAACACACACACACACACACACACACACACACACACACACACAGAGTGGAAGCTCTAGATGACTAATCAGTGGCTTTCTCCATGTGGATGAGCAGCTTTACAGATGGCCTTGAGTCGTCCTTTGTGTCCCTTACCACCCACGCCTGACACAGATTGAAGTGCGTGTGTGTGTGTGTGCGCGCGTGCGTGTGTGTGTGTGTAAGCCACCAGCAGCTCCATGTCTCCAGGGCAGGATTGTGTTTCTCCAGTGTGTAATGAGGTATTGAGACCCCCGGTGCAGGAGACTGTGGCTTGTGCCACCAGAGCGTTTGGCTGCAGGGGTCATGGGGCAAAGTGGCGTCATACGAGGCAGATGTCGGGTTTTCCATCCATCGCACACACCGCCATGACAGTCAGAGTGAAATCTGCTCCATTACAGTCTCTATGAACTACTAGTTTTAAGATAGCAGGATGAGACGGTTTTTATACACCTGTAATTAAAACTAACCTCTGTCTGTCAGAAACACTGAAGTAATCAGATTACCCGTCAATGATGACCTGATCAGAGGCACATCAGAAGCGTTCCTTCCGTCTAATTCATCAGTAGGGATGTCACGGTATTAGATTTTGTTGTCAGGATTATAGTCAGAGAATGAATCACGGTTTCACGATGATCTACACGACGGCAGGAAAGAGTTCACAGAACTGGGTCGTCTCTTTGATGCGTCGGTGCCGCCCTTGGTACAATGTTAACTTTTACTTCCAGAGGTGTGTTTAGGTAGACAGGCTAGTGCACATTACATCCACACCAATATGCCATAAGATTAAAACCACCTAGCCCCAAAACAGCTCTGTGATGTCACTGTGTGCGTTCAAGTGTGTGTAAGTTTGTAAGTGTGCGTGTGTTTGTTTGTGTATGTGTGCGCGTGTGTCTCGTGTGCAGTCTTTTGTTTTGAAGGCCTCCTACGCGAGCAGCAACTCAGAACCGGTACGTAGGTGGATGGAAGTGGACACTTGATGAAACAGCGTTTTCACTCAGGTGGGCAGAGGGAGTCCTCCAGCAGCTGCGTCGGCGTGATTATGAACTGTTAAAGGACCAGGAGAGAATGTGGGTTCCTTTTTCCACCGCCTCTTCATCCCAGAAATACAATACAACTGGATGATGGCGCCATTTTTCATCACTAGCGTTTATCTGCGTAAAGGACGAAGAGCTTCAGATTCTCACATTCAGTCTCTGATCTCTGTGTTCACTGGTGGATGTTAATATGACCCATGGACTCCCTTTCCTCCGGTATTTGGTGATTAGTAAAATAAATCTGTATGTTCTAAGGTGTGGGCCGACCGGGCTACCGCTGATGTGTTCATATAATCCCTTCTCCCCTCTTTGCTCCTGGACTTCACCGAGGCCCCGTCTGAATCATCCATGGAGACGTGTTATGAATTCCTGCCTTGCTCAGAGATAATGCTCCGGCCTGCCCATAGTCTCAGCCAGCACCGCTTGAATAGTTCCGGCTCGGTCATTCTTTTATCTTTCTGATTTTCCTTTGTCCCGGAGTGTAAACGGGCTTTTCCGGTGTTTACACAGCTTGCACAACACGCCACAGGGGCATACCTAAAAGAAGTCTGTATAGATTCTAATCAGCCGCTCCAGAATATTACTCCACTGTGGATCTTAGATGTTGGACCGTAAGAACCTGCTCAGTGGCTTTTATCTGCTCTGACAGGAAAGAGTTTTTTTTTTTTTACTCTTTACTGTGAATGAATCTTCTTTTTAGGATTCAACCGAGTTTTATTATATTATAAGATGTGATTGCAGCCCAGCCACAAATGGATCTCAAGCCATAACTTCTGGCGCCGGTCCCAAGCCCGGATAAACCAGGAAGGGCATCCGGCGTAAAAACCTACGCCAGATGATCAGCCAGAACCGCTGAAAAATGAAGAAGAAGAGGAAGGCGTGTATGCAGACCTTTGGGTTTGAGGTTGAGTGCAGCAGGACTGTAACTGAGGGGAGAAGTTCTCGTCCTGAAGGAGCTGCTGGGACTGCAGTCTACAGTCATGATGGGGCGATGGGTCATTGTCCCTTGAAATCAAACATGCTGTCAGAAGATCTGGAGATGATGATGGTGGGTTCAGCTTGTTGTGACTCAGGCTGGAATTAAATCTGTACACAGACTATAAATGGAATCTAATCTCCCAGAATGCAGCAGCGGGTGTTATCTGATCTCCACTGAGCTGCAGGTTATTTGGGTTTGGACAAGTTATCTTGTAAATGTTTTTGTTCAGTTGACCACAGAGCAGTGGAAGAACCTGCTCTTCTCTGATGAGTCATATCTCCCTCTGCATCATGTGGACAGCTGGCGGCGTCTGCGCCGCCTACCTGGGGTGTATATGGTACTGGTGAGACTGTGTGATGTTTTGGACCATGTTCTGCTGGGAAACCGTCGTTGTATTCTGTTCATTCATGTGGATGTTCCTTTGACTCGTAGCTTCTACATGAACATCGCTGCAGATTAAATCCCCCCTTCAAGAGAACGGTTTGCCCTGAAGGCGGCAGCCTTTTCCAGCAGGGTGATGACTCAATGGAGGAATGGTTCTGGAGTGGTACTGGAGAGGTCTCAGGAATACAACAACCTGTTCAAGGCGCTGACTTGACCTCCAGATTACACAGATCTCAGTCCAGTCCTGCATCTGCTGGATGTTCTGGATTATTCCGATCCATGGAGGTTCCAAGCCCAGGTACCATGTTCCTTCAGAAGGTCTGCTTCAGTCCAGGCCATCTCGGTTCAGAACTCATTGCTAGCTTTGACTTAGTCAGTCAAAGTGTCCTTGAGCAAGGCACTGGACCCCAGTCAGTTCCGCGGGCTTCCCTCTACTGATCAGGGGTGGGTCGGATGCACTCTGTCATATAACTGAGTGTGATATTAAGGAATGTGTGTTAATATTATGATGCAATGTTCTGATAAGTGTTTGGACTCTGTGAATCGGTGGAGTCTGTGGACATCTGTTCAGAGGAAAGGACCGGTTGATACCAAAACTAGACTCCCTGGTGGTTAATTAAAATCCTCCCCGGGTTTACATGTCACCTTGATCTGACACCTGCAGGTATCAAATATCTCCTCTTCCTCCTGACGAATGAATCCAAAGTGATCAGAACCTGTGACCTGCTATAATTTAAGGCCTTTATTTCATCCTGTGCTGTAAAATAATGCGGAAAGCTTTTGTGATGAAGATTCTTTTGTACCAAGTACCAAACTATCTTCCTCAAATCTCAGTAACCGGGCCGTGTCTGTTCTGAGCTTCCAGCTGTCTTATTTTATTGTAAAGGGTTTTAGTTTGGGTCTGTGAGATGAGCTCTGGACAGATTTATTTACTTCTGCTCTGTGGCCTCTTCATTTCCTGGTGTGGAGCAGGAGGTGGTGTCACCCCACCGCCGCGGTGCCCATGTGGGGGCTAACGTCTCATTTCTGGTTAGACCCACAGCGCCTGCAGCCTGAATGAGCTCAAAGGGTCACATGGGCCCCCTGAGGACACTGGGTCTTTGAAGACACCCCAAGTGGGCTCATACTAAATTAGGCAGAACCGTTTATTCCTGTGCAGCCTTTGTCTGTGTCTGTGTGTGTGTGTGTGTGTGTGTGTGTGTTTCTGTGTCTCTGTTTGTGTGTGTGTGTGTGTTTCTGTGTCTCTGTTTGTGAGTGTGTCTGTGTGTGTGTGTGTGTGACTGTGTGTTTCTGAGTGTGTGTGTGTGTTTCTGTGTGTTTGAGTGTGTCTGTGTGTGTGTGACTCTGTGTGTTTGTGTGTGTGTGACTGTGTGTTTGTGAGTGTCTGTGTGTGTGTGTTTCTGTGTGTTTGAGTGTGTCTGTGTGTGTGTGACTCTGTGTGTTTATGAGTGTGTCTGTGTGCGTGTGTGACTGTCTGTTTGTGTTTGTATGTGTGTATCTGTGTGTGTCTGTGTTTGTGAGTGTGTTTGTGTGTGCGTGACTATGCGTTTGAGTGTGTCTGTGTGTGCGTGTCTGTGTTTGACTGTGTGAGTTTGTGTGTGGTTATGTGTGTGTCTGTGTGTTTAGTAGCGTGTCTGTGTGTGCGTGACTCTGTGTCTGTTTGTGTGTGGGTGTCTGTTTTTGTGTGTGTATGTATGTGTGTATCTGTGTGTTTGTGAGTGTGTCTGTGTGTTTATGAGTGTGTCTGTGTGCGTGACTGTGTGTGCGTGTCTGTGTGTTTGTGAGTGTGTGTGGCTGTGTTTTTGTGTGTGTGTGTGTATGTGAGTGTCTGTGTAGATGTGTGTCAGTGTGTCTGTGTGTGTGAGGTTGTGCGTGTGTTTGCCTCTACATGATTTATTTTTTGATAAGTTAAAACTGTCAATTGCTCATCAGTAATGAGAAGAACAGAATATTTTATCAGCACTTTCTTTTCTTACGTCTGTCTTCGACAATGAGTCCAAGGTTATCATTTCTCCTCTTTGGGATTTCAGAACACTTTCACTTTATTTGTCTCAACTATGAGCAGGTTTGCACTCAAAACTCACGGGTATCACTCTTGTTGACAGTCGGACCAGAGCTCCAGTTATTTATATCCATGGTTTTGTGCTGCACTTTGAAAACGGCGCTGAGAGACCTTGCAGTCAGATGTAGATCATTTTTCCCTGACAGCCATGAGTAAGAGTGATCAGTCACCTCTGCCCATCTCTATGCATCAGGCAGAAAAAAGATACAGGTGCATCTTCCTCCACCTGAACAAAGTTCCCTTTTTCACTGTGTCACTCAGCAGTTCCATCAGGACGTCAATCATTTCCAGAAAACGCAGCAGGAAACAAAAAATGAATTCTGCCCCCAAATCCCTGAGATGCCGATTGGTACAGGACTAAAATGATCACATGACCTATGTGTTTGGTGAAGTATTGTAGGTAATTTTTGGTAGAATTACCGACCATACATGAAGACTTCCCTCTGGATTAGAATCACGGACGTCCTCCAACGATCTCCAGATAAACATCAGTTCCCGGGTCATACTAGTCCTGGGACATACTAGTCCTGGGACACTAGGTAACACACACCACTTCCTACAGACATCAAAGGAAACCTCACAGCACGACGATCTCCACGTCAGCATATGGGTCACCCCAGAGACCGTCTGTGAGCGGGCCGACATCACCTTCTTCTGCTGTGTGGGAATGCTCCTTTAAATACTGAGAGCTGGGGAGATGATAGAGAGTCATCAAATGAAGACAGAAGACAGTGAAGACTCACGGAGCTGAAATCAAACACATGTTTAAGGTTGTTTCTGTCATTTGGACAGAGGAGGAGATCAGAGACTCAGAGGAGAGGAAGTCCTCAAACCCCATGATGTTTTCTGGGCTGTACAAATAAACCATGATCCTCTCTTTCCGGCTTCTTGTCTGCGCCTGAGCGGAATCCGAGTACCATCTAATACTTAACGTTCTTCTTCACGCAGCTCTGACAGACAGAAGATGGCTTCCATAACATTTCCCTGCCCCACTCCGCATACTCACTTCCTGCTGTTCAGTATCAGACCACCAAGTTGACCCGGTCTTTTCTCCTGCTGCGACGCTAAATTGCAGTGCAGAGAAGTAAATTAAAGCCCTGGACCCCCTGAGAAGTCTGCAGTGTGGGCGGGGGAGTATCAGTGAGGGGTGGAGCGGACGTCTCGGGGTTTTGACTGAGTTAACACCTCTGACTTCAGACAGTCAGAGGTGTTCTCCGTCACGCCGTGTAATCAGTGCGGTGAAAACATGTCTGAACGCAGGAACGTGCCGAGCCTCAGACGGTCGTGACAGCTGATTGTTTCATCTATCAGGAGCTGAATCTCGTTTCTCTCCTATCCTATCTATCCTCCACCCACATCGGCCCACTCACAGCCCACGTCTCCCTCATGGTTGCTGAATCTGAGCCTCGTGCATCGTAAAACATCAGGAAGGAGACGCTTCCTTGGTTGCTCCATCGGAGCTGAGGAGGATTTCCTGTGACCTCTGGAGGGGCCGGATCACAGGCTACTGGATCCCCCCCATCCAGCCCCCAGTACAAACAACCACACAATAGAATCAGAGCTGCATTTAGCATCAGAGGGATCATGTCAAACTGTCTGTCTTTATTTTAGTGGATTTGATCGATTTAATCTTGAATCGAGTTCATCGTCTGTAAATTAATGATAAGATTAAAGTACTAAGAATCAAACTAAGAGTAATTGTACTTTTGGGGGATAGATGCATTTGTTTGTTGGAGAAAACACAGATTCCAGATTAGTGTTTTGGCTCAGACACGTCTGTGCTCAGTGTAAACGGTCTCGCGATGTTGTCAGACATAAACTCGTCTCAGGAGAGAGTTTAAGGAGGTCATCACATATTAACTCTTTCACCACCTGTCTTTATCAGTGCAGTGATATATCCCTGTTAAACCAGCTCTGGTTCCAGCTCTTCTGTCACGTTCTCTGGAGGTGAGCATGGATCCGTTGGGTTTCTGCTGTGCCGGTGTTGCCTTCATTGGGTCGAGAGTTTAACTGTCACGCATTGGAGACATCTCGGACGAGGGACTCCTCTTCTTGGCCATCAAAGACCTGCTGAGCTCTCGCCTCCGCCGTCCCCGACTGACGTTGGCGAGACCTGCGAACCTGCAGCCGCCGCACGAGAGCTGATGGGGAGGAAGAAATGTGGTCAAGAAGGAGAAGTTTTGTTGTCAATTCAGAGAGCAGTTTTTGTTACTCCCAACCTAAAAAGTTAAGGGGGAGAGGGCTGTGATTTACCGCTGCGTGATATCAGCTTTATAAAGCTTAACTTAAATCCAAAGCTTTTTAAAGCAATGCTTGCTGCTTGACACTGGAGATGTCTCCTCCGACCTCCTCCTCTAAGAGCAGGAGGACATTTTGGTCAAGTGTGGGAATGTGCGTAATCAGAGAAGAAGGGAAACTCTCCTGGTTCGTCCTGAGCGTGAACACATTAATCTTGACAGCCCTGCTTTATTTATGAAAGGCTATGTGAATGTTTCAGACTTCAGGTCCTGCCGTCCCTCAGGAGCTGACTGAGCTGAGCTTCAACTCCTACATCAGAGCTTCATCAGCATCTGTGCATTTAAAGAGCCTGGATCTGGCCTCAAACTACTCCACCCTTTCTTAGATCCAGGTCACACATGGCAGGCCCATCATCTCCTCCTGCGCCCCAGTTAGCAGACATCGCTAGTAAAAACAACTGACTCGACTATTTCCTCCTCCTTACCTCATGCGAGTGTGGCTTTTTGTTCACCACTGCCACGTGCATGACCCAATTACAGCCTGCAGGCAGATGTGAAAGGGAGGCACCGACCAGCACTTCATGTCCAAGGCCTCCTCTCAGTCTGACCCCACACACGGCGGGCTCCACACGTCACCGAGCCCTTTAGATCTCCGAGGCAACTTCGGCGCTTCCTCTGCGTTTGAAGGGGACCTTGGAGCATCATCATCGTTTGGTTGTGCTACCAGTCGCCCGTTCTCTCCGCTCCCATGGTCCTAATGATAGCACCATGTTCTGACCAGAGGGGTGTGCTGTAATTATAGTTACACCGTGTTTTTCTTGCTTCATCGTGCGGGGAATATCGTCGTCGTGCCCCCCCCCCCCCCCCCCCCCCCCCCCCCCCCCCCCCATCCTCCTCCCCTTTTACCCGCCTCCACCGGAGATAATGGTGTGATGGTTGGGTCATTGTCGGGATCAGGCCAGGCGACAGGAGTGTTTTCACACAGCAGACATCTGCTGCGCCGTGCTGCCCGCTTCCTCAGTGACGTCAAGGCCCACGGCGAGCCCTATCCATACAAATGCGGTGCCCGACAGAGCGGTGGTCGGGCCCTGATCCCAGACTGATGGGTGGGGACTGAGGGTGAGAGACTTTGATGGGCAGAAGTAAATTGTGCAGCTGAGGCCACCAAAAACTAAATTTAACATTTCAGTGTTTGCTAAAACTAATTAACTTTGATTCCCAGAGGCCTCATGAACACGATGACTTCAGACTGAAGGTTTTTCATTTTCAAACATATTAAAACCTGAACTCTCGGCATCCAATTTGACATGGGTTTACTGTGTTTAAACACACTTTGTCATTCTGTACACGTCCACTCTACAGTCACTGCGTGTGTTCTGACCTGCACACGTTGGATCCAGTCAGAGAGCATGACCTGCCGGGTCAGTCAGTTCTGGTGAAACCTCCATTCAGTCATCGTTCTCCATGAGTTTAATGAGCGGTGGAGGTAAAAAGAGAAATGGCATGATCAAAACGGATCGGAGGTGATAAAAATGGCTGTGAAATAAAAAAAAATGGTGGGAGACTTTGTCGTTCGATTTGATGAACTTGTTAACATTTGATTTTAAGTGATGATAATCATTTTGTCTGCTGTTCTAAACTTGTAGTAATTATTATTTACAGCGTGAAACTTTGTGCTATCATCACCCCCCAAATTTGCAACTTCTGTTAATTTTAAACTCAAATAAAGTGCAATTTTTGTTACTTCTAGCTAAACAAATGCTATTTTTCTGAGGTCCAGCAAACAGTGAAAGTTTTATTACTGACCAAAATAAATTTAATATTTATTATTCCGAACAAAAACAAAATTACCCCCAAAAAACCACGCCCACTCCCTCCAGGGCTGTGACTGGCCAGTGAGGCACGATCTTCATGTCAATCACTGGCTTAACCCTGCTACTGTTAATGTGTTTATAGAAATCAAATAACCTTTCATTGCTCCATTTCTCATTTCAAGTCCATTTTGATCACCTCCAGTTTTATCATTTAATTTTAATAATTTCCACTCCACATAGATTGTGGTTGGACCACGAAAGGTTCATACTTTCTAAACTGTAGGCATGACCTCATTCCATCGGGCAGTCAGTGCGCTGACCCACAGGTACCCGTCCCTCAAAAAGTAACACATGATGCCATCTCCAACGCACAGATCCTCCACAGGATTCCGTATAATATGTTTAGTGGAAACGTGAACGTCTTTGCTCTGCTTTCTCTAAAGTTTCCCTCTTGTAAAAACAGTCCTCCTTCTTACAGATCCTCCTGAACTATTTAGAACCTTATGGGTTGCAGGCCGGCCAGTATTTGACTGTCTGACTTTTCTTCACCATCTGAAGGGATGGAGGGTCGGCGATGGTGTTGGTTGTGGTTCGGTTTGGGTCTGGTTCTTATGCTATAAATGCCATATAAAAGTGAGGCTGCCATCACAGTTTTATGGTTACGCTGGCATTTTCAAATGGAGTGTTGAAAATGACGACTGGATGTAACTCTGGAAAGCAGTTTTCTAGAAAATGAATGTGTTGTGAATGAACGGCCAAAAGGCTTTATGTTAAAATCATCCGTCGGCCGTCAAGAGCTGCTGAGCCTCCTGGAACTTCTCTCCAGGCTGTTCTTCAGACCGATGGTCTACACTTGGCCCGGGGAGAAAGCGGAGCAGTAGAACGGGCTCTGGTCCAAATGGATGTGTGATGGTGCGGAGCTGTAAGCCCCATTAGCCAGCAACAGCTTAACTTTGTATTGTCATCTGGCCCTCTGCCCCCCACCCCTCCTCAGTCATGGCTGCTTACTCGCAATCAGCTACTTCTCAAATTGGAGGTCAGAGTCGGTTCAGCCTGTGTTTAAACGCTTAATGTTCTGCTCCTCGCCGCAAACAACCCTCTAATACCTTCATCTCTGCTGTCCGAAATTAGATTTAGTCATTTTCAGGCGCCGTCTGTTTTCTGCATGTCCTGGTGCATCTGTGGGAGCGTGTCTGGCTGCTGATCAAACTGCAGAATGAGGCCGTGGTGGATGATTGATGAGTGATGATGAGTACCAGTACTAATATCACACTGTGAAAAATACCCGGCTGCAAGTAGAGAACCTGCAATCAAAACATTTTAAAGTAAAAGGATTGTAGTATAACTTTATGTAGCTCCTTTAAAAACGGAGTTTATAAAGTATTTTACAATGTAGGCTGTCAAATATACGATATGCAGACAGAAGCACATAGACACTGACATTAAAAAGACAACAGTGAAAAGCAAAAAGAGAAATTAAGGAAAGTATTAAATTAAGAAAAATAATTTAATACTTAAAAATGGTTTTAAAGTATCACGGTAATTGAGGTTGAGGTAATCTAACTACTTTATCAGCTAAGTAGTGGAATATATGATATTCTATAAATAATGTAGCTTATTTATAGAATCCCTGAACTGTGAGAAAAAGGTATGAAGTCAACTTTGCATGGAATCAGCCTCTTTTCAAATTTGAACCCAATTCTAAACAATTTCATTTAATTTGATTATCTTTAAAAACAATGTGTATTCTGGCTTCTTCTGAACATGTCCTTGTCTCACAATTCTCTCTGCTGCCGTCTATTCATCTTATTTCACATTATTTCCATTTTTAACCCCAAGTCTTCACATCCGTATGATGTTTTTGTGTGACTGGGATTTTTATATGAGCTATTTCCACTGGTGGGATGAATAAAGTTGTTTGAATTGAATTGAAGTAGGAGCATTTTCCCAAGGCATGAAGAATCACTTTGATCTTCAGAGATAATTTGGTTTTATCTGGACGGAATTAAAAATTGTAATCTGAAAAGTAACTAAATGTGTCAGAAAAATGTAGTGTAGTGGAAGTATGAAGTAATATCAAACGGAAAGGACTGTACATCAAATCTGTACTGGAGTTAAAGTTACTGAGTTACTATCGCCACGGAATATAGCCCTCCAGAATACACCCTAAATACCGTCTGAACATCTAACTGTGTCTGACGAGAGCTTCAGCCTGCTGGTTGGCACTGTGGTACATTATGATTCACAGGGTTCTTTAATATGAGAGCAGTAAACGTATCTGACCTCGGCGGTAAACGTATCTGACCTCGGCGGTAAACGTATCTGACCTCGGCGGTAAACGTATCTGACTTCAGCGGTAAACGTAACTGACTTCAGCGGTAAACGTATCTGACTTCGGCGGTAAACGTATCTGACTTCAGCGGTAAACGTATCTGACTTCAGCGGTAAACGTATCTGACTTCGGCGGTAAACGTATCTGACTTCAGCGGTAAACGTATCTGACTTCAGCGGTAAACGTATCTGACTTCAGCGGTAAACGTATCTGACTTCAGCGGTAAACGTATCTGACTTCAGCGGTAAACGTATCTGACCTCGGCGGTATATGTCTTAATGAAACTCTTAATTCTCCTAATTCTCCTGACTATTACTACTGCAGTAATGTCCACGTCTGTGTTCCTGATGTAGCTGTTAGGGATTGAGGTTATTGATTGCATTACATCCTGGATTACTGGATTACTGCTAGGATTACTGTCCTGTGAGGAGCATGTACCTCTAAAAGTAATTTTTTCATTAGACCAGCCTGTTTTCAGCTTGGTGACATTTTCAAGATGAATGCAAGATGATTTATTATTAAAGTAGATATATTCAGTTATATTGGCTGTTTATTTTTCTCATGAAGAAGATGAATTTTCTCAGTCCATTAACACGTTCACTTGAACACAAACCATTCAGATCCACATATCTGGATATACGTGGTCTTCACTAGACAGGAAGGGCATGAATATTTGTATTCTGGGATGTAACTAGTAACTACAGCAGTCACACAAATGCAGTAGAGTAGGAAGAAGGATCTTTTGCCCTGAGATGTAGAAGGAGATCTGTTCTTAAATACAGTAGTTGAGTAGTTGAGTGAACGTACTTGTTTAGCTACTGGTCCCGACATATGAGACCTCTGTCACCGACTTTCATGGCAGAAATTCATACCTGCTGCACAAAGTGCATATAAATACTTGATTAATGATATTACTCATGATGGGGGGGTCTTGGAGAGCCCCTCCCCCTCCACCACCCTCCAGGCAAACACTAAATTAGTCACATGGGAGAGACTATTTTGATGCATTCCTCAAAAATGACCTCCAGCTAGATTTTCCCTGCTCTTTGTCAAACGTCCAACATAACGTATTAACGTATTATTAATATTACGTATTTAAACCTGCTGCTGAGATGAAGGCCCTGATAGTTTTAAAAACAGCAGCGTGGAGTTTTATGAAGACTCAGTCTACTTGGAGACCTGGTGAGGATTCAGCTTCTTGCTCAAAGGCTCTTTAGCAGGCAGATACTCACACCCTAAAGCAGCTGATGCTCTCCCTGCCTGCATTCAGTCCAGTTTCCTGCCTCTGTCTGCCAACCAGCACAGATCCATGCAGGCCTCATCATGGAGGTCTTGCATAAATACAGTCTTCTGAAATCCACTTTGTCTCAAAGTATCTGAACCAGTTTTTCAAAAGAGAAGACGTCTTGAGCACAACGTACAATCAGAGCTATTACCAGACGCGGCCCTGGAAAAAGAAAAATCCTGACTGATGAATGCCAAAGTGTTGGGGAATGGGAGATGAAACCAGCTAATTTGCAGTCTGGTGTCTGCAGAAGAAGGTTAGAACATGGTTTCTGTAAGGCAGTGAGAACCTTTTTCCTTTCCAAATAGAAGCTATAAAAAGTCATTGCTGCAGCCGAACCCTTAGGTGTTCCCTCTCCTGTGGGCGTCAAAATTATGCATCACTTTTCCACACAAACTAAAATATTGTCATCGAGATCCAACCCTCACACCATCCACACCCTCCAGCCCAAACATCACCAGGGATTGTCTGCATAAAGAGAAAGAAATATTATACTGTTATAGAGTCTGTTGGGGGCTGGGAGAGAGAGGGGGGGGGGGGGATGAGGCAGTAATGAGACCTACTTTTTCATTGTTTTTGGTCTACTGTCCTGGAATGTGAGACAATAGGACACGCTAACAGACACGCCTCCTCCAGTCTTCACCAGTCCACAAACTGCCTCATTCAAACACCTGCCAGGGTTCCACTAATGAAGAAGACCTTCTTTTTTATTACTATCTAAAATAATCCTTAAAGTTAATATGTGACGATTAAAACCATTATTGTAACCCAGAAAAGTCAGGGGTATTATGAAATCTGTTTCCTCGCCGCTTCAGCGCCGCTCTGTTAACACGAGAACTCAAATCTATTTCATGGATCATTTTCAAATTATATCCCCGAATAAACCTTAGTGTGAGGAATAACTGAATTGATTTTGGTAAAGGTCAGTTTTATATTTCCAACACTAGGGAGAGCCTTAGCTCCACAATCACATTTGACGGGTCATAATTTCTCAACCTCTGGTCCGATTCAGTCCAACTTCGGTGTATAAGGATCGACCTGAGGAGATCTGTCTTGTATGTTCAATCAGGGGGTTGCATGTATAATGCAGGGATTTGGGGTCTTCTCAGGGTTATGCCCTTGCTGTCTGGGACGACAGTGTTGGTTTGACGTGAGGTGGGGAAATATTAAAGTCTGACTGCTCTTACTGGTTTTAAGCCACGACGTCACATCTCCTCCACACCGCCTTCATGACATCAGCTCCCTGATCACTTTTAAAACACGTCTCGGTCTGACAACACGCCACAGAACCAACCTTATCATTTGATATGAGCCGGCTCCTGACCTTAGATGCACGGGTGGGGTCCTTGGGGTGGTGAGTAAATGTGCCTTAGGTCTCCACAGCTTAAGAACGACCCACACGTGGAGAAAAGGTTCTTCATCAATGTTTAATCACCTCTGGGATATGCCAAGACTTACCTCTGGGTACATTTTCATGCAAATCCGTCCTGAAGTTTTTCCGTAATGTTGCTCACGAACAAACAGACAAATAAATGCAGAGGAGTGAAACATAACTTCCTTGCGGACTTAACCATCAACAAAACGCATCCAGGCGTCGTCTCTTCATCTGTGCCTGTGTAGGAGTGCTGATGCAGTGGAGTTTAGGAAAAGGCGTAGAAGTGGGAAATGGTCAGTGTTTAATCTGTGTGAGCCAAATCCCAGATGTGGACAGACCGGTGGACTATATGAAGGTTCTGTGGATCAGATGAAACCTTTGTAACAAATAAAGCCACGTGTTATTGATCAGGAAGATGTTTGTCGGAACAGGAACATCCCACTTCTGGGAACTCTGTTTACCCCATGATTTTATCATCACCCCGGTAGAAACCAGGACAACCAGGACATGGTGTCAGCGGTGTGATTGTGATGCTCTGGTGACGTGGATGCCTCTGACTTTGTGTTCTCTGTTTTCCAGCTATGCTTTGGCAGATGAGGCCTACCGCTCACTGAGGGACCAGGACAAGGACCAGTGCATCCTAATCACGGGGGAGAGTGGAGCTGGGAAAACCGGTCAGTGGGCGAATGACAACAGTTTTTATCTCAACAATCTTTTATTTCACTAATAACTTACACATATTCTTACTGCAATCACACGACTTAAATGCATATAAAATCAGTTCAGTCAGAGGTTTCTAACTGTTCTAAGGTAGCATTGCTTTATTGAAGAGAGTAAACGAGTTTGTGTGAGAGTGGATGATAAATCTCTGGGAGTTTCAGCTGTCCTAGCCGGCCTCTGCTCACCTCCTCTTGTTTGTAGTATTTCTAAAGACCGCACTGAGATACGGGTTGTTATGTATGAAGCCAGACTGATTGAGATCAAATGGAGGTACCTTTCCAGTTATTTAACATGTTGGTGCATGAAATGTGACACTACCTCCTCTGTTTGCATTCAATAACCAAACCTCCCAGTTAGGAAACCTGAAAGGTCAGGTTGTACTCATTAGAAATGCTGAAAATAGCACACTGTTCCTAATTTCTGTTGGGCTTTGTAATAATAAGGCCATGTTCTGGAACAATTTCACATATCTTACAGCAAAGAAAGAAGAGGGAAATTTCCTGCTTCCTTCCTAATCTGGTCCTCTTTACATTGATTTTAATCAATGTAATCCGTCACGTATATCTATTTCAACCCTTTACTGTTAAGTTGAGCACACTTTTAGTCCATTTCTTATTGAAAAATCTGACCGAACCTTTTAATAATCTGACCCAGTGGCAGCATGTATATACGAAAGGGGCCAAGGATAGAGCCCTGGAGGACACCAAAGGTTAAAGGGGCCATTGAGCAGGAGGAGCAGGATTCTTTCGCTATATTAAAACACGTGAGGAGTTACTAAACAGAATTATGCAACTGGATGTCACCATCAAAGTCTAATAAGAGTCAAATAGTTTTCTAAAAACATGCTTTACCAAAAGGTCGAGCTAATTTAATTACAATTGAATATGTCCTATGAAATACAAAGTTTCATCATGACGTAAGTACATATAGGATGAGATTTAAAGATATTCAATGAATAAAGGCCCTGAAGAAGTACATTTTCTTTGTGAGGAGATTAAAGATTTAGGGCAGAAAGTTGAGCTAAACGGAGACTACCCTTAGGTCCTGAGCAGAAATCAGATGCATCTGTGCAGAACTGAGCTGATGCCACATCGTTTGGCTGGTAGTGTTCTGATCTCTGGCTGCTGATGGTTTTGAGCTGACGCTGCATTGTTCTCTGACTCCTGCTACCCTCTTGCACTGTGGCAGCAAATGTCAAGAGCCGCGAAGCAACAAAACCCTTTCAACACAAACAAAGCTGCTATTGACATCTTATGAAATTGTTAGATGTCCAGAGAGGTTGTAGTAAAGTAGTGAAAAGCCGAGGGCCAAGCAGTAGAACGTTTCATACGGTGTGAGAGATCATGTTCTGCAGGATGTGAAAGGCCACTCCAAGAGGCTGCTAGGCCAACTAGAAAGATAAATTTGGATTTCACTAATCTCATCTGTCGCTCAGAGCTTTGTAGACAAATGAGGGCGTCCAAAAAGTGACTCCAGCGATTTGGGTCACTGACGTTCCTGTGTGACTTGAGGCTTTTCCGTGTTGTGTGTCGTGATGACTTTGGACATTTTTTTTTTTCTATCCTAAATTCTGTATTTTCCTCTTCTCTGGCTGAATGTGTGAGCATATCTGATCCGTTAGTTTGCCAGGCCGTCTGCACCGGCATCAGCTGTCAGGCTCTTCTCCATACCTCCTAGGCACTGGGCACACATCATCAGTTTTTGGTGGCTGTTATCTGGCTGTACGGGAGAGATGATCCTCCTGCCAGCAGTAATTTCTAATCCAGAAGATTATTTCTGATCAGAGTCTGAGTCTTTCACATCAGCTTTGGTTTAAAAAAGATGAACAGGAATCATCTGATGACATCAGTTATGAGAATTATGAGAACATGATGCAGCAGTCAACATCTGACCAAAACAGTGGGTTTCGGTTATGAGGCTTCCTCCACAGATTTATGTTACCGCCCTGCCCTGATGGTTGTCAGGGGAGATGACATAATGGTGAGATGGACGGGCATTTTGCACTTGTTCCTTAGCCATGTCTCACAACCTTCAACCAAATATCCTCCTGTGTTTGTGTTCCAGAGGCCAGTAAACTGGTGATGTCTTATGTGGCGGCGGTGTGTGGGAAGGGCCAGGAGGTGAACAAGGTCAAAGAACAGCTGCTGCAGTCCAATCCCGTGCTGGAGGGTGAGTGAGCGCCGTTCAAACTCAGAGCTGTCACACTACATGGACCGGACCTTCTGAAGTCCGAGCCCGAATCTGTGTTAACGGGCTGACAGCACTATTCATGAAGCAGTCGAGAAAACGAGCTTGTCTTACTGAAACTCATAACACATGAGTGTGTTTTTTATTTGCAGCCCGCAAATAGTCTCCAAGTTGAGTTTCAGTGTTTTATGATCATCTTTTATTGTATTTTTTTCTTTGCTTTTGGACTCTGCAATGACCAGAATACATTGTGTCACATCAAAGCCACTGGCAGTGAGCCACCCAGCACAATAAGTCCCACAGCAAATACAGAACCGAACCTTCAGACGCAGCATGAGCAACGTGAATCATGCTCCATCATTTATCCAGCACAAACATTTGCTCATTTGAGCTTCTTAAATATGAGAATGTATGATTTTCTTTGTCATCACTCCTTTGGGAATATAGACAGTGCAGTCCAGAAAAATGTGCTATTTATATAAACATCATGTTTGTGGTTGTTGGAGAAAATAAGCAATCTTTAGAGGCCAGTTTGGGCCCAGGGAAGATCTGATGAGCATTTTTCACAATTTATATGACTTTCATTGACCTTTAATCCGTCAATCATTAACATTATTGTCAGATTGGCGAAATGAACAGATTAGATAGTACTGAATGAGGACAGTTTAATTCCTAACCTTAACTTAAACCTTATTCTAACCTAATGTAACCATTAAAACCAAGTCGAAGATCCAAATGGCGAATTAGAATTATGAGGTAAAAATATCCTGACTCTTGCTAAAAAAACTTCCTCCAGTCCTCAGTATGTAATAAGTACAAACACACACACTTACACACACACATGCTGTCATATTGCTGCCAGAGGCACATCTGTGTTTTGTCTGAGTAGATTCTCAGTCATCCAGACCATGGTAATCCATGTGGGTTGAATCCAGATAGAGAATGTTCTCATCCCTATGTACCAAACACCTACTGGAGGTATAAAACCCACGACCGCCCACCAGGCACTTAGAACTGAAGAAGCCTCTTGGATGAGAGGTGAAACGTCTTCAGGCCAAAACGGAAGTCCAGTTTCTTTGGATTCAACCCACATGGCTCAATATTTGAAGTGCTTGTATTTGACAGGAGATGCCCGTGAATGATGAGTTACTGTAGAAACCTTCAACATCTGCTAGAGTTTAGTTCATGCCGAACTAATTGCTGAAATGTAGAACAAGCAGGGAGGGTGGAGAACAGCAACGGTCCTCCTCCTAATGTGCCAGAGTGCTTCTTTCAGAACTTCTACTGGTTTCTTTTCTTGCGCCCTGTTTCTCTGCTCTTATTAACGGTAAACTTAAGCACATTTTGAATCAGCGGTTGTGAGTCGTCGAGTACTTTGTTTTAAATGCACTGGCACATATTGAAGGAATGTGTGTGGTCTGACATCAGAGTTCACCTCCCTTGCTTAATCCATGTAGACTCATGAGGCTTCATCAGCACAAATGGTTCTGACTCTAATATGATTGACAGCTAGCCGGAGTGAAGTTCATTATTAATGTGTGGACTATCTGTAAACAAGCTGTGGCTCTGACTTCCTAACAGGCTGTTCGGCATATCATTAAAGACACATTCATGCTTGTCACGTCTGATTGTCATATTCCTCCTTTTCAGCCTTTGGAAATGCCAAAACCGTGAGGAATGACAATTCTTCCAGATTTGTAAGTATCCTCTGGTAAACAGCTTATGTTTAATGTAGGAGAGCATTTGGTCTCTAATGAGGCTTCATTTCCTGAACATTCTACACAGCCTGAATGTTTTCACTCAGACCTCTTTGTATGTTTCCCCTCTGTGCTGCCAAAAGAGCCCCAGAGTCATTCTTAATTCCCCACTTCTCTGTTCTCTCTTCAGCCAACTTCTAAACTGTAATGAACCTGCAGTAGTATCCACAGAGTTTCATATTTTCCTAACCTCTCAAGTGTGCGCCGTGTGCTGCTAGATTTAACGGCAGCTTAGTAACGGCTTGATAGTGCTGGCAGGAGTGTTTACATATAAACTAGTCTGGCTTTGGCGCTGAAGGTGTGACGGCTCACGTCTCCTGTAGACACGGGTCCACGGGGAGAGAGGTGGGCCACTGATGGAGCAGCACTATGTCATAATATCAAGTACAAATATACAATCAACACAGGGAACAACATCCTCTATGTGGGCTCTGTTCTCCACTGCACAGCCAGCCTTTATGAATGCTCTCTCAGTGCAGCATGCAGGACTGGACCTTTGACCTCACTCTGCTGCTCATCAAGCAATGCGTGTAGAGTGCAGAGCAGGAACACTCACCTGTCCGCCTCAGGGGCTCCAGAGTGTTGGTCTGTACTGTTGTACTCATCCCGGGGCTGGTGGTTGTGGGTTTTTAAAGTGCGGTGGCGGAGAACATTATGAAGGATTAAGACTCTGAGCTGTTTATGTTTTTGTAACCTTGGCCCGAGCCTGTAGTTATGGACCTCGGGTCTCTCCACCAACTCATCCCAGATCCATCAGTTTATCAAACACTTATGAATCACCTCATTCTGCTGAGAGCAGCGGGCTTATTGGGTTTGGCCCGAGTCCGCTGCAGCAGCAGGGCCTGTTCTGAGGACACGTTTATAAATACATCAGAGGGAAAATCAGACACACAAGGTTCTGTCTTCTGCCGCCCATCTCTGAGACAGAAGGAGAACGGTTTATGTTAGTCATCCAGCAGAGTACAAGAGGGGAGTGGGGGGGGTTCCTCCACTGAGAGCTATTCTTCCACATCAGTTTATGAGTGGAAGCTGCTGCTGTGGCCTGAACCCTCCACAGAACCTCCCTTTAAACTGTACTGAAGTCAGGAGCTGGGCTCTGCGCCCGATTCAGTTCTAACTGTTGCACTCTGGTCCACAGGGGAAGTACATGGACATCGAGTTTGACTTCAAAGGAGATCCTCTGGGTGGAGTCATCAGCAACTGTGAGTTAGCAATCACATCAGCCATATTTCCACAGGTACATGATGCTCTTAGGGGGCGGTCACGGACCGTCTCCTAGCAGCACCCTTTACCGCTCGGGTCTAATTATGTGTCATCAATGTTGTTATCAGTTAAGAATCGTTCTTGAAATGCTGCACATTCTCCATCAGTGATGTCATTAAAAATGTTCCATTCTGTTTTCCTTAGAAGAAGAACATTATATACTATACGTTCTTGAACTCAGGTGAAGGTGTGATACTCTGGGAATTTAAAAACAGGCTTTTTCCACCTTGTAGAAGATGGGAGATAGTTTTGACATGATTTCAAATGAAAATTGGTTTATTATTGGAAGAAGACGAGGAAAGAAGTCTTTTCTCATGACTAAACACTGAGGTGGCGTCTTTGGCTATTTGGAGTTTTTGTTACTCTGTGTGGTATTCTGATGGATGAAGGTAGGTCTTATGTGGAGAAACCGACCTACTGGGGAAGAACCGTTGATGGAGCACCTTTGGGTGAAGGATTGGGTTTGATTGAACTATATTTATGCAACATCAAACACAGCTGCTGAGTTATCTACGTGGATATTAAACATTGTATTTGGTAAGCTGGTCTGCACAGGCATTCCATCTGATAGAATGATGTGTTAGGCAGCACGGCGGCGCAGTGGTTAGCGCTGCTGCCTCACAGCAAGAAGGGACCCGGTTGGAATCCATGACTGCCGGCCTTTCTGTTTGGAGTTTGCTTGTTCTCCCTGTGTCTGCGTGGGTTCAGTCCAAAAAGCCCGTAGGAGTGAGTGTAACTGTGAGTGGTGCGTCGGCGCTGTCTCTCGCCGATGTCAGCCGGGATAGGCTCCAGCCCCCCGGTGACCCTGAACAAGCGGTAGATAATGAATGAATGAAAGAATTATATCTAAATTGTTTATCTGGACATTACTTTGGACCCATGTTATTCCAGGGTAAATGGAAGTGTTGCATATTTACAGTGAGGATAAGGAGTTATTTACATAAACATAAATAAATATAATGTGCTCATATGTAATCACACTAAGACTAAAATGTAGAGCACCCTTATGTTGACTTTGAGTTTCATATATTTGTTTCCAATTTAAATGTTGTTTGGGTCTTTTAAAGGCGCTGTATCTGACAATTTTACTCGTATCATGAAATTAGCTACAATTTGATTCTCTTCTTTACTTTAGTATTTAAGTTCCTGTGTTTATGGTGATGACGTTGAATTAGTTCATTACAAAATCACTGAAAACAATCATCTTCAGAACTATGATAATGTCAAAAGATGTTTTGTGATCACGGAGGCACATGAGACCAAATATGTCAGAAAAAAGAGAATGAAAAAGTCAAATCAGTTTTATTTGTCTCGTGTAAATCCCAACAATTGTCATCTGAAGACCCTTTCTGAAACGAGCAGGTCCAGACCGAGTCTTTGTTCTACAGAATCCCAACAAGCGGACACCAGCGAGAACATGCAGACAGTGGAGAGAAAAAAGTGTCTTTTAACAGGCAGAAACCTCCAGCAGATACTGACTCAGGGTGGGCGGGTCACTGCAGCACACAGATGAGGAAAACAGTTTCTAAGTATCCTGATGTCTGAAGCTGTAAGGTCTTAGTAGAGCTAAAGATGTAAGAGGCACATGAGAGGATGTGGGTGAAGCATCAGGAGCTGATGGAGGACTGCAGCACAAATGGCTGCAGGACAAACAAATCATTGCATTTAGTAGTAATTATGATAACTTATGGAATAATTATAATAATAATGATACAGGGCACGTTCTGTAGTTATCATCAGGTGAAAATCACTCCAGCAGATTGTTTAGATTTGGACTTGTTTGGGGTCTACATGCACATTTCCTGAAAGCCAGACAGCAGAATGGAAACCGGTCTCGCTCTCAGACCCAACAAAAGCTTTCTGTGAGAACCTGTTTTGGTTTCCCTCTTGCGTCTGATCGGATTGTTTTGTCTGCGCCGACGTCTCTGCCAGAGGTCATAGAAACACAGAACCAGCCAAGGGCTCAGCTGAATCTCTATCTGCTGGTCCCAGTCAGTCCAGCACAAAGGAGCGTCTGTGGAGAAGATCCACAGACATGTGACCGCTCCAGACAGAGACGGCGGACGGTTCAGACAGAAGCTCCAGGATGTTCTTTCAGGGCAGATTTTTTCCTGCCCTCACAGCTCATCATTTTGCTCCAAACTCTACATCCTTTGACCCCCAGCGCCTCCTTCTACGGAGATTAAATGGCCATCATTTCTGAAAAGCCAATTCGCTGCAGCTCTGGTAATGACAGAGTATTAGGAAAGTTTTTGGTAGTTTAGCCAAAACATGAGTGGATATTCTTCCCCTTTAACGCGTTTGCTTATCTTTGGGAGAGGAGACGTGGGGAATGAATGGCCTTCAGCGATCTCCAGAGCACGAAATGAGAAACTGGGGCTCCAAGAAGGAAAAGAGGAGGCGACGGAGCAGTTAAGCTGGAGAGAACAGAAAAGGTCATATCAGTCCCCTTAAAGGTGCAGTGTGTCAAGTTATGAGGCCTCTAGCGGTGAATTCCAGATTGAAACCTACTGTATGTTACACCACAGCTCCACTCTACCTGTCCAAGAGTCTGCAGTATCCTGTCAGGTGACGAGGTTCCTTTACACAAATATACTTACAAATCATATTTAATTATTGATTCCGTGAAACTCGAGGCAGAAGCTCTTGTGTGAGTAAAAATGATGACGATTATGAAATTATCTATCCTTTGTGTTAACGCGATATCTCACACTATTTCATGTACGATGTACCTTACTGTGAGGAAGAACTGGATTGATTCTGGAAAGGTTGGTTGTGTATATCCAACACAAGGGAGGGGCTATTCTCCAAATATTTCCGAGCCATCATTTTTTTCCCAAATCCGTTGCATATGAATCATCTCGAGGATTTACTGTAATAGTTCATATTTTAGTCACTAGTGGGAGGTTTTCGATGAAAAACAGGCTGGTGTCACAGATTAAGATTCAGCCTAAAGCCCCCCCCTCGGGCCTCTGTGGGAGACTCGTCAAGTGTTTAGGGTGAATTTGGCCCTTTTGTCCTCGGAGCACCCACAGCTGGAGAACCAGCACTCGTCGGGTCGGAGGAGCCAGGAGCAGTCTCCTAAAATGGTTTCTAAGCAGCAAATTAAAGGTTGTTCTGCTGAGACTGGCAGTGAGGAGGACCTCCAGCAGCCTCAGATGGTGCAGCCCTCTAATTAAATCCGACTCTGTCTTAATGCGGTGAGCAGATGATGGCCCGCCTTCTAATCAGGTACTGTTGCGTTTGGTGGCCAGCCCAGGAGAAATGGCTAACCTTTGATATTCTTGTGTGGTTTCACTTCCTGTAATGTGTACTGACAAACATAATTACCACATTGCCTTGGTTGCCTGGGTAGCGTGCATAAATATGTACATTAGTGAGGACTAAGAAGTCGTCTGTCCTCCTCACACAGGTCAGAACCTTCTGAAGGAGGTTGGCCTCAAATTTGATTCTCTGTGAAGATTTTAGCCTGGAAATGACTTCCTGTCACCACTCACCGCGTCATTGTTTCCTCTGGCTGTCCTTCTCTCCCTTTAGATCTGCTGGAGAAGTCCCGTGTGGTGAAGCAGCCGAGGGGCGAGAGGAACTTCCACGTCTTCTATCAGCTCCTGTCTGGAGCTTCTGATGACACGCTCAGTAAGTCCATCACACGGCAGCTGAGAGGATAAACTCCTCCTGATGTTCACAGGGCTCCTCGATCAGAGAGAAACCTTTATGAGAAATACTGTCAAATTGAAATCCACTTGATTTTTATCAGCCCAAACCACAATCTCATCATTCTAGACTGGAGGTAAGTGATATCCAGAGCAGGGGGCGGAGCCAGACACTGTAAACATCAGGGGCCTAGCCCAAAAAAGGAAGGTCAATACTCTTAATTGAAAATCAGTCCATATTGAGTAAATCCTGCTTCAATACTTTAGCTTTGTTTAATAAAAAGCATTAAATTAAAAAATAGTGCCATGTAATCATTGCACTGTAGCTTAAATAAAGTAATTCAGTCCTGGTTGCTGCAACATTGAGGAGATAAATCGGGTGTTTCTTGTACAATGCAGTAGCTAGGTACTTCATGCAGGACAATTTTTCACACTTCATCCGTTTCCTAGTGTGTGGATATTAAATGCTTTTGATTAAGTGAAGGATTTTTAATGGCTCGAGAAATTTCTCTTAAAATGAATACATTATTTAACACCCTTTTGGATTGTATGGAAAATGTCACAAAGCTGAAAACGGGCAGATTTTATAGAAAGCCGGCTTTTTAGAGGTACGTGGTTCTGGGGCTGTTATAGACAACCCACTCAATGTCACAAAGTAGTTAGATTACCTCATCCTTAGTCCTACACAATAATGCAGCAGCGCAAGAGGAGCTACATTCAGTCATTTTAGACTTGTTATTATTACCATCAAGAATGCTCCACCCCTTCTGTGCTGAGAGTCTAACCACGCCCCTTCTGTGCTGATAGTCTGACCACGCCCCCTTATGTGCGCCACCTCCGTGCTGACAGTCTAGCCCCGGCCCCCTCTTTTACGAGAGTCTATCCCCGCCCCAGTAATCCTGCATATCACTGGGATGGACCAATGACGATGGAGATTGAGTACTTTTACTCTTTAGAAGTACATTTCCAGATAATACTCACGTACTTCAACGGAAGTAAGGGTTTGACTGCATGACTCTTACTTGGAGGGAGTATTGTCACAGTGTGGTATTGTATCGGTATCGTGTTTTTACTCAAATAAAGTCAAATGAATAGTCTGCAGCTGCACGAACACATGGCTGAAGCATTAATGACCCAACCTTCCTTCCTAACAAACAGGGCGGCGGACAAAGGCCGGCCGCGGAACCTATTCCCCTTCTTTGCTTGTCTGTATACAGAGGGCATTGTTTCACGTCCCAAGCACAGGGGACCAACACAATGGCCCTGGATTGTGGAGCACACGCACACCAGAGGGCCGTGACTCAGCTGTAGCTAATGCAGCCGCTAATGAAATCGGACACATGCGCCCACCAGTGGAATATATTTCTGTGCGGCGAGACGGGGGGCTTTTAAGGGGACCTTTTGATCTCCCAGAAAAATGCTCACAGCAGCGAGAAAGACAGAGCCCCAATGGCCTGAAGGATGGACTGATCTGTTTTTAGGGCACACGGGTGTTTCCCATTCTAACCTTGAAGTGATATTTGTTCTAGATGGTCCCTAAAAAATGCAGCGTATAATCATCATCATCATCATCATCATTGAGGGAGCTGCCAGCTGTGACTGTGTAGTAAAACACACTGAATGTATGTAACTGGCCCACTGCCAAACTGGGCCAAACTAATGTAGCTGGAATTGGAACCATATGGTTTGTGTCCCACAGAGAAGCTGAAGCTGGATCGAGACTTCAGCAAGTACAACTATCTGAGCCTGGACTCTGCTGCGGTCGTCGGGCTGGATGACGCCGCCAACTTCAGGACCGTCAGAGTGAGTATCTCACACGCAGAAACGTGTGAATGAAAGAGTAGTGTGTAGAAATGATCTCCCCGATTAATCACACCTATCAGCCATAATATTATAACCAGTGAATGTGAACTAAGTAAAAGGATGTTGTTACAATGACACAAGTCAGTGGGATTTCTCAAGACCTGGTTGTGATGGCTAGAAGACCGGGTCAGAACATCTAGATGTTCTGACCCGGTCTGACCCGGTCTAAGACCAGGCATTACTGGTCTTAGAGATGATGGCTGGTGACCCAGTGACCGGGTCTTGGGAGCCCAAAACTTATGGATGTGTGCAAAGAATGAAGGCTAGTCTGTGTTAACAGACGAGCTACGGCATAAATTACGGCGGCATAAATTGCTGAAGAATGACATCACAGTTCCTCGCCATATTCTACATATGGTGCTGCGCAGGCCAGTCAGAGTTACCTCTGACCCCTGTCCACTGCTTAAAGGAACTTCAGTAGGAACGTCCCCATCAGAACTGGACCACAGAGCTGTGGAAGAAGGTGGTCCGGTCATGTTTTCTTTTACATCTTGTGAGCGGCCGGCTGCGTGTGCGTCGCTTATACAGTGAGGAGATGGTACCAGGATGCATTATGCGAAAAAGGCAAGACTGGGGAGGCAGTGTGGTGTTCTGCATGGAAACCTTGGATCCGGACATTCATGAGGACATGTAGCTCCAACATAAGACCCCCGCCCCTTCATGGACACGGTATACCTGATGGCGGCGGCGTCTTCCAGCAGGATGATGCTCCCTGACCCACTGCAGAAATGGTTCTGTAATGCTTTTGAGGATCACATACTCCAGTTCAAGGTGTTGACTTGGCCTGCAGATTCTCCAGATCTCTATCCAGTCCAGCATATGTGGGATGTTCTGGACTAACAAGTCTGATCCATCGGGGGGGTCAACCTTTTAACTAAGAGCAGTTCCGGCAGCAGAAGGGAAATCTACATATTAGGAAGGTGGTTATATTGTTATGGCTGGTTGGTTTTAGTCCTGTTCAGACGGTAGAGGTGGTCTGAGTGATCAATCCCTCCCATCTGTTTGTGAATAACTTTAGTCAACTAAAACTTCCACTCATGAACTTTTGCATCGATTAAACGCAGGAACTCCTTGTGCGGCGGTCCAGCAGCAACAACAGCGGCTCGGCCGGATCAGCAGCCGCGTTTCTTAGAGGAAAACCAGCTGCTTCCTTTAATTTGAATATGTTTGTGCTCAGGCAGCCTCTGCTTCTTATCTTCTCCACGATGAAGGTTCTGCTTCGTTCTTACTGGCCTCTATTGTTAGCAGCCCTGCTCTGCTACTGGAGACGCCATGTGTGTCCGACCGGTTTCACATCCTGCCTCTCGTCACCTCTCACTGGGTTTTCACAGGGTTCCCCGCCACAGCTGCGTTACACCTCCGGAAACCCCCCTGAACAATGCCCCCCCCCCCTCGGGGGCGTCTCTATTGACAGACAGACTGTATTCTCTCAAACACTTTTAGAACCAGTGTTCATCGTTCCTCATAAGACTCAACAACATGAGCTGACCTTTGACCCATTCCTCCCAGAATGCCATGCAGATCGTGGGCTTCATGGAGGACGAGGTGCAGTCGGTGCTGGAGCTGGTGGCGGCCGTGCTGAAGCTGGGAAACATTGAGTTCAAGCCGGAGTCGCGTTGTAACGGCAACGACGAGAGCCGCATCAAAGACAAGAACGGTGGGTGTGACAGCCGAGAGAGAAGAAGCAGAAACGTGATTGATGACCCAGAATCTAAGTCCAATTTAAATGACTTAATGACAGCGGGACGGATCAGAACCCTGAGCCGTCTGAGCAAGCTGAATAATTCCTTTAATTTCTTCATCTTTCATCCCCACCTTAGAATATTTTTGCATATCAACAGTAGTTATCAGTCCGATGTTGGACGCTGCCCCCCCATTGGCTGCTGGGACCCTCCCTCTCGGCATTAATGGATCTCTGTTTTTATGAGCCTGGAGAGGTTTATGTCGGATTTTACACATAGCTGTTCTCACATGTTCTGATATCACATCGCTACGATCCATTAATGTGATGTTTAGCCATAGATTGATGGTGATGACTACAAGATCAGAACATGTCGTTTGTGAACCTTTGATCTAGCCGTTGTTTTGACGCTGTCTCTCTTTGTGAATCAGATCTGAAGGAGATGTGTGAGCTGCTGGGGATCGAGCAGTCGGTGCTGGAGCGAGCCTTCAGCTACCGGACAGTGGAGGCCAAACTGGAGAAAGTGTCCACTACCCTGAACGTGGCCCAGGTCAGAGGAAGAGTCGCTGTTGTGATCTGGGATCTAACACGCACACACAGACACAGACGCGCAGACACACACACACGCGCACAGACATACACGCGCACAGACACACACGCGCACAGACACACACGCGCACAGACACACACGCACACAGACACACACGCACACAGACACACACGCACACAGACACACACGCACACAGACACACACGCACACAGACACACACGCACAGACACAGACACACGCACAGACACAGACACACGCACAGACACAGACACACGCACAGACACAGACACACGCACAGACACGCACACGCACAGACACGCACAGACGCACAGACACGCACAGACACGCACACACGCACAGACACGCACACACGCACACGCACACACACGCACACACGCACAGACACACACACACGCACAGACACACACACACGCACAGACACACACACACAGACACACACACACGCATACACGTACACACACAGATGAAGGCCCGTTTCTTCTGCCTGACCCGCCCCTCCGTCTCAGATCTACATGAAAACCTCTCCATCATAGATAAGCGCCGTTCCTCCTGCAGATTCAGATGTAGGTCAGTAGTTGGTGGTTAGTGAATGCAAACAGGCTGCTCATCTGAGGTGGAAGCTTCAAACACAAACCCCGTGTGTCCAGCAGCACGAGAGGAAATGGTCTCTTGTTGGGAAACTCGAGTATTTTTTCCGTGACCCTGATGTTTTGGTAAAATGACTCTAACGTGTCGTTAATGTGTGTTTATTTCCAGGCCTACTACGCCCGGGACGCCCTGGCCAAAAATCTCTACAGCCGTCTGTTCAGCTGGCTGGTGATCAGGATCAATGAGAGCATTCAAGTGGGTCACGCTCAGAATACACATGATTGTATTTCCATGTATTGAATTGTGTTTCCAGAGCAGCGTCCTGCGTGTGTCGTACTGACCGCATCTTCTTCCTGCAGGCGCAAACTAGAACTCGGCACAAGGTCATGGGCGTGCTCGACATCTACGGCTTTGAGATATTTGAGGTGAGGCCGATCGAAACCTGCTCCGATGAGCTACCAGGGCAGAATCGGACCAGTCAAACATTTTATCAAATGTGAAAGGATTTTGCCCCGGGGCCGTTTGCGTGCGTGTTGTGATACCTGTGAGGAGCTTATCATCTGCAGCTAGAGGCTGATGGGACCGCGTCCACATCAGATTAGTTCAGCTTTATGGCTGCCGGGGCGAATCTATATCCGTGCCAACGTGATCCAGCACCAACATCAGAAATCTGCCCACAACACGGAGGAAATGCTCCGTACACAGTGAAATGTACATTTCTACACCTCATATATGTCAGCGGTATTCAGTCTGAATATAAGAGGTCCAGTTAGTGAGAATTCCCTCAGGCAAAGGTCCAGAAAATCATAATGTCTTCCTCGACTGACCATCAAATCAAAGAAAGAAAGAAAGTGCAATTCAACAGTATTTATAAAACGCTTATTTATTTTCACATGAAACTGGAGGGTATGCTAATTTTATAACAATAATAATGTTGAAAAACAGTTTTTTTCACATTTCAAGTGAAACAAGGCGTCTTATAGAAGTTAATCGTTGAAAAATAAAAAAAAGGTTTAGTTTTAGTTTCCCTTTCTCTTAGCTTTTGTTAACTTCATTTCACAACAAGTTTTATTATAACCAATCACCAACACATACTTACTAACAATTAAGGATATAGGTGTTATGGCAGTCCTGTTAAAGTACGTGAGATTGAAGTGCAGGTCTTTGCTTCCTCAGCATGAAAAGTGAGATCTGGTTTGTGCGTCTTCGTCACGTTCCTCACAGACAGACAAACTCGCTATCGGTGCATGTAATAAACTTATTTACACGTTTGGACTCAGCTTGACTTTGAATGAATGTGTGTCACTCGTAGAATTATGCCCCCTCCAGCCCCCACCCCCCCTCACATGTTCATGTGTTTCTCATATCCTGCTTGATCGCCCCCCTCACTCTCAAGTCTTTCTTCTCCTCTGACTGTTCTGTTGTGTCTGGGTCACCAGGACGGAGTAAGTAACGCCGGCACCAGCCTGTTTGCTGTGCTCCTCTGCATGCTGTGATCTCACACTAATTTAGCTCCTCCTCATACTTCTCTCAGGGTTTCTGGTGTGCAGCAGAGCCACGCTGGTGGACGAGATGCGGCAGAAGCATCATTTGTTTGTGACGTAGGCGTAAACAAACATGGTGTAGTGAAGCCATTCATGGAGTCTTTTTTCATAATGCAGCCATTTTTACTTATTTTGATCAGCCAAAGACTCTTTCAGACAAAGAAAAGTAGCACTTACCACACTATCTTTCTGGCCATTTCACTCACTCCCCCTCTCTCCAGCTCTCTTTCCAGCCCTCTCTCCCGCTCTCTCTCCCTCTCCATCTTTTTCTCTCTCTCTCTCTCTCTCTCTCTACCCAACGTGTCAAAACAGAAGGCTGCCTCTCTGAATCGGATCTGCTGGAGGTTTCTGCCTGTTAAGGGGCAGTTTCTTCTCTCCACTGTCTCCACGTTCCTGCTCATGGGTCTGTTGGAATAATGACTCCGGTCTAGACCTGCTCTTTTTGAAGACTGGTTTGAGATAAGATTTGCTGTGATTTGGCACTGATGATTAATATTGATTTATATTTCATGTGATCCCAACCCCAAACACAGAATACTGTTCTCCAGTCATAACTTGCTTTTCCGAGAGCCACTCTCCTCTCTGAGTCCTAACCATCAATTTAAACTTCCAAGAAGCAATCTCCAACGGCAGAAATAGACAGGAAGGAAGTCAAGAAAGGACCGTCTGGTCAGACCAAAGAACAAAACAAATAATATATCGGTCAAGAATTGTAACAAATCCCAAACTTCTCCTTCACAGTGAAAGTAATCTCATTCCTTTTTTTGCATTTAATGGTGCTTGACATTTTATTTAACAAACTGAATAAAAGATTTGGGTTATTTGATTTGAATTTGGATTTCATATTTCATATTATTCTAATAAATTTTAATTTAAATATTATCTATATATTATTATCTTTAGAAGAGCGGATTTATTTCATCACCATGTCGGGTTTCTGGTTTTAAAAACAGTTTTTAGTTGGCTGTTTTTTCAAAATGCACTTTTTCCACTTTCTTTACAAGAGCTTGTTAGAGGTTTTTTGCCGCTCTCATATTTATATGGTAAATATTAACCTTTAGCAAGGAGCTGGTTAGCTTAGCTTAGCATGGAAACTGCCAACAGGACCCTGCTAGCCTCCTGGCTACCACTGTCACTAGATTTGTACATGTCGGCTCAAATGTAAAGCGCATAAGGAAAATCAAGCAAAAAGTATCAGCAGCTGAGAAAAGGCTTATTTTAGTGTCATAGCAGTGTTATACACTGTAGTTGATATGGTGACACATGGTCAAGACGGCTTTTGGTAGTTTTTGTATTCAATTCAAATTCTTCTACATTTGTTAGTTTTCTTATGGAAACGGAGAACATTATATATACGTTAAATATTTTCCACACATATGTTACAGCCGACCAGGGATCACAATGACGTGTTTGATGTTACCAGGATTAATGCATTTCTGGTTAGACGCAGTGACTTCCCGTGATGTCGCCGTCATTGGTGAGGTCATCAGACAGCCAGTGGAGTTCCTGCAACCAGACAGGAAATGAACTGGAGCGTAAATCCCTTTAAAAACACACCATGTCATTTTCTTCACAGATTAAACAAACGATAATAGCAGCAAGTGAACTAGTTAGTTTTACAAACAAGCTAGCTGATACTTGCAGTCAGTATGCTAAGCTACGCTAACAGCCTCCTGTACAAAATAACCTAACTATGAAAGTAGGTCAACGAGCGTATTATCCAAAAATAGTGAACTACTCCTTTATGAGATAGATTCTTAGTGTACCAGTAATTTCCCAGAGTAATTATATAGAGACGAGTACAGATGTTGATTTATGGTGACATGATGGGTGTGTAGCAGCTTTACCATCCTCAGCCTCAACTCCACTCATTTCCTTTACTTGCTTTTATTGTAATATAAAACATTCAATCGGAGGACTTCCCCTTTACCTCGGGAACGTCTGTGAGACTCCAGACTTTAGACGTAGCCCGACGGCGACTGCTTCCTGCAGCTGCTATTAAACAAACAGTTTTAGGATTTAGGATTAAACAAGTCTGTTATATTCCAGTCTGGCGACTGCTGCCACTTTGCTGTGTGTGCGTGCGTGTGTGTGTGAGAAAACGACCTCTCAGTAAAGGGAGTCTAAACACTTCCACTCTGGGCGCTCAGACTAACCTCACTGCTCTAACCTCTGTTGTGTCCTGAGCCAATAAATGTCAGCCTAACCCGGCTCTCCATCAGGCCAAGCATGACTCACCTCTCAGTGGTCATAATTGACAGCAGTAATAATTGAGAAAGAGGAGGAATTAAACAGTTGGAGGCCATTAAAGATGCTTAATGTTTAATGGAGTCTAACGATTTACAGGAACTTGAGGTGATAAGAGTTTACGAGTTGCACCAGCAGCTTTTATTGGTGTTGGGTGAAATATTTGCTCAGTGACGGTTATCAGAGTGTTGAGGAGGGAGAGAGAATAGAGCCGGTGGTTTATCAGACATCAGTCGGAGCGTGTGGGCCGACGAGAGCAGAGTTTGATTTTATGACACGATCTCTCAGCTGGATGGAACGCCTCTAAGTTTACAGTTTAAAAGTTTTCATACTGATTGTATGACTAATGGCATCAATGGAGACGTCATTTACAGAAAGAAGTTTCATTCCAGCTCCGGTTTTAACCCTCAGTTTAAGGTGGAAGATGCTGCGGTTGGATGCTTTCAGGAAATAGGTAGAAATGTCATAAGTTAGCAAAAGTGTTTGCACAGTTGTGAATGTTTTCAGAGAGAGAGAAGAGTGAGCTGTGTAGAAAGAGAAAACAAAGAAGGGGGAGTCAGCAGGGAGAATAAGGCTGATGAAGCATTTCCTGTTTGTGAGGGACAGCAGAAGCCTGAAGAATCAACCTCAGAAATGTAATAAGATGTAATATTTGACACACATGGAGAAGTTCTCCATGTGTAAAACAGAATATGATCATTTGCTGATTCACTTTGTCACCGGCACGGGGAGTCGGGAATTTATTTATTGTTTCACCTCATCGCTGTATTTTTTGTAGCTCTGTGATTATTGTGAGTTTGGTGCCAGAAACATTTCTCAAACAGGATTGGACCTGTGCAACAAAAGTCTGAGAGAGTAGTGGAATGCTCCCCGGTTCGTTGGTAGACGGTGCTTTTATTATGAGGCTCATTCACAGGGAGGGACGTAGCAGAGATCTCCACTGTGTGGAAGACATGACAGAAGAATATGACCGTGGGCTCAGGACCGCCTTATAAACCCCATGTCTGAACACGGGACACATTCAGTTTTTATTTGTTTTCTTTAGAAAATAGCTTGATGGATTTCCTTGAACCTTGGCAGGATGGTTTGGTGTGTGATGAGAACCCTGCCGTAAAGTCTTGGAGTTTTATATCGGAAAAAGGGGCGGAGTCAGGGGTTTGGTTTCACTTATATTTACTGTGCAAAAACTTTTCATGGAACTTGGAAAACTAGCATGACTGGTGCATATGACAAAAAAGATCTTAAATCAAGGAGATGATCTGGATAAAGGGGCGGAGTCAGGGTTTCTTTCCTCATTTTGTGAATATAGCAGATTTAAACTGCTTTTGTCAGTTAAAACTAAACTTCTTGGCAGATTACTCCGACCAAAGGTACGAAGGTTGTGTCATGTGGCAGAGATCATCGGGTTTTGGCAGATCATGATAACAATGACACTAGTGTGTTTTCAGCGTCTGGCAGAGTGTTCCATGAACAAGGAGTGGCATTATGAAGGTCAAACCATCATGGGACGGATGCTTTTAGGTGCAGTGACATGATGGAGGAACCGAGCTGCACCAGCAGGAGTTCATGTTCTGAGTGCTGTCTAGTTTTAGGAGGGGATCGTATTTCCCTTTCACGCAAAACCCAGAGCGTCACTTAGAAAAACCTTAAACATGCTGACAGGAGCTGTGACTGACTGTTCGTTCCTTCTTATGCTACTCCCACAGGAAAACAGCTTTGAGCAGTTCATCATCAACTACTGCAACGAGAAGCTGCAGCAGATCTTCATCGAGCTGACGCTACGCGAGGAGCAGGAGGAGTACGTCCGAGAGGCACGTTTGCACACTCGCATTCACACACCATCCATGCACTCATGAGGAGATAGAAGGAGGTTAATTTCCCATCAGCCCTGTCAATGTACATGTACTCTGTTCAGCATGTCGGCCCTTCGTCACCTCGGGGCCCTGCAGCGTGACCTCCCCCTCTCATCTTATCATCTCTTTAGCCTCTTATGAAACCTACTTTCTTCCCCTCAGCCAAACGTGTTTCTACCTCATTTATTCCTTATATCCCATCTTCACTTTGCTGTGAGAGCACCCCCCCCTCTCTCTCTCTCTCCGCCTCCCCCTTCTCCCCCTCTCTCCGCCTCCCCCTTCTCCCCCTCATCAGGGACGGAAGTCATCCCTCACTCTGATGAGAGTAAACACTCTCCACACTGTGGGCCTTTAGGCTCTGTTTGTTTTCATAGTTCTATGTCTGAGGTGGCTGTAGTGGTGACCCCCACACCCCCTCGCCCGCATGCAGCACCACCAATGATTATACGCCCCTGGCCTCCATCCAACACGCTGCATGGGAGAATACCACTGCACTGGAGGGAGGAGGGACGACCACTAATCAATAATGTTGGCACTCGCCCTACAGTTGAAGCCACGCCTTCTTTGCACCCTCCCACCCATATCTGACGTGGCCCACAGCTCCCACTAGTAGCTGTGAATTAGATGGTGGTGAGGTCGGACTTGAATGGAGAATGGGTCCCATCACCTCTACAGAGGCTTTGTGCTGCGTCCTCACTCAGAGGAGATGGAGGCCGAGGAGGAGGCGGGGCAAGAGGGATGGGGGGACAGGCCAGGTTGGAGGACTCGGTGAACACAGAAGGGACATTATGAAGAACATGGTTTACGCTATCAGCCTCGACAGCAGGGGTATATCCCTGAAAAAACCCCTGATCCCCTGCGTTGTACGAGTAATCCCCCTGATTGTAGTCCTCAATTTAAATGTGTAGCAGGAAGAGAGATCGAGAGTCAAGAGTCGATTCATATTCATACGGATCAACGGTTGCAAAATTATGTCCAGAAAACTTTTGAAAATAAAGCCCCCCCCTAGTGACGGAAATATACAAGCGACCTTTCCCAAAAACTATCCAGTTCTTCCTCGCACAAAGGTCTATGTGTCTTTAAGATTTAAAAATGATCCACCGAGGCGTGTTTGAGATGTTGAGTTAACATGACCAATCTGAGGTGACGATGATGATTCCACAATTTTAATGATGTGCAGACATTTAATAGTTTCTATAAACAGGAATATGCAAGTTTTGTTACTCATTCCTGTCCAGCGCTCCTGACATAAAATAGAGTAGTTAGCGTTCCACTCATCTGATGTGAGCGATCAGAATCTGCGGATGGCCGGAGTAAATCCCGCAGAAGCTGAGTTCTTGATGACAGTCTCACATCAGGTCCATGCTAACAATTCTAGCTTACAGGCTACATAGAAACGTTTATCTTGATTACACATGGTCAAGTAAAATCCTGAGGGAACATGGCTTACACTCTCAAACTATGTTACAAACGACGGTCCCCTAAGTCAGAACCAATGTGGGGTCTTGGAATTATCTACAGAAGGAACTGGAACAGTCAGAACTCGTTACTTTGGGAGATTTAATCCTCCCAAAGAATCAGGAAAATATTAGTAAATGGGATTGTTTGTGTAATGACAGAGCAGTCGTTCTGGACTTGATTTTGTCTTTGGTTCTTTATGTTCTTTCATCCGTGGTGTCTGAGAGTTGTACATATAAAAGTTAGTCTGTCTTTTATCCTGTTCTATGTTTACCTATTGTTGTAACAGTTTGTATGCAGTCAGGTCACACTAGGAAAAGAGATCTTTGTCTCATTGAGGATTTTGACCTGGTAAACTAAAGGATATGATAACACACATAAAAGAAGTGAGTATAGAACGACTTAATAACTTACAATAAGTACCAAAAAAACATGGGGCTCAGGAGGATGAGTCGTTGTCCATTCATCAGATGGTTTGCAGACTATGTGTCATAACTGTCCTTCAGCAAGACACTGACCCCCAGCGTGTTGCCCAGGCGCCGTGCGAGGCAGCCTTCTGCTCCTCAGGGTCAAACGCAGAGACTTAATTTTTTTATGTGTGTGATTGTATGTGACAGTGACTTCTTCTGTAGCCTCTGAGAGAAAGCTTCAGTGTTTACCCCTTCTGATGATGGCGCCCCAGAACTCCTCAAGTAAAAAAGCAAAGCAAAGATTGCTGAGGGTCTCTTTAAGTAGGTCCCCATCTTCCTCTTCAGCTGATCAGTAGAGTTCTGCAGCCGTGTCCACTTCCCACCGGCATGTTGCTGAGTGGGTGAGGAGAGAAACATTTTCACTCTACCGCCTTTAATCTTCTAAGCTGAGATATTTCAGTGGACAAAGACGTCCCAAACTCCTAGACAAACAAACTCATGTTGTGTTTTGCATCACACTAGTTTCAGCTTTCATTAATTGGCAGGCAGGAACGCCGTCTAGAGTTTCACCTCAGCCTCCATCACCGGTTCTGTCCGATGAACTGCTCTCAGGTCTGCCGTACTCGATGTGAGAGCAGCGCTGATGAGCTGAGAATCTGTCCATCAGGTTCTCCACAAGGTGTTCAGTGTCGTGTTGAAACACTGGAGTGTTTTTGTTCTCCGCAACTCAGCGCTCTGAGAGTTGAGCTGCCGTCGCTGTTCTGAAGGATCGAGAAGCCATTGTCCCTCTGACCTTCACTCCTCTTGTTGCAGGGCATCGAGTGGACCAACATCGACTACTTCAACAACGCCATTATCTGCGACCTCATTGAGAGTGTGAGTCATGAGTCAGTGTTCAGGTCTGAGCTTTGAAGAACAGTCCCTCTGCAGATCATAGTGTTTAACCTCCCCACCTTTCTCTGCCCAGAATAAAAATGGCATCTTGGCCATGTTGGACGAGGAGTGCTTGAGGCCCGGGGCCGTCACCGACGACACCTTCCTGGACAAACTCAACAACATCTGCGCCAAGCACCAGCACTTTGAGAGTCGCCTCAGCAAGAACTCAAAGTTCCTCACGGACCACAGCCTGCCACACAGTTGCTTCCGCATCCAGCACTACGCTGGCAAGGTACTGGACAAAAGTCTGTGGACAGAACGTTAACGCGTTCTTCTGGTCCGGTCAAGAATCGGGCTTCTAACTAGTCTTTGCTTTGCAGGATACTAAATGTTAATATAAACATTGTTTTATCGCACAGTATTATGAAGTAATATATGTATATAGCTCTCTCTAGTGGACATATGCAGTATTTTGCAGTCTAAATTCCTTTCTTGGGTCAAAATCCCATTCTTGTCACATTTAGGGTCCATCGTCTGTCCAACTGGTCCAAATGGAGAGTCCTCCTAGTCCTACCCCGCACAACTCTGTAGAATAACATGAACTTTCTATCAAATTTGATGCATTAATTATCAAAGAGTTTCAGAGAAAATTCTTTCATAGTGTTACACGGATATAATTATTATTTTAAGTTTATTTTGAGGATGTAACTCAGAGGAGGCTTAAATCACCAGTGGACAGAACAGAGTGTGTAGATAAAACACTGAAGGCTCGTTGAAAGATAGGCTCTGTATGAGAGAGCAGACAACATGGTGGTAATATTCAGTCATCTTTGGAATTGAACTGAAGACATGCTTGATGAACAGGAATTCTATTTATTCTGCTGTTCTCATGAAGGTGCTATACCGGGTCGAAGGCTTCGTAGACAAGAACAATGACCTGCTTTACCGCGACCTGTCACAGGCCATGTTCAAGGCCACGCACAGCCTCATCAAGCAGCTCTTCCCTGAAGGGAACCCGGCAAAAGTCAACCTGAAGAGGCCGCCAACAGCTGGATTCCAGTTCAGAGCCTCAGTGGGAACGCTGATGAAGAACCTGCAGACCAAGAACCCAAACTACATCCGGTAAAGTCCTGTTTCTCATACGATGATGATGATGAATATTATTTACAGAGAGCCTTTCAAAATTCTCAAAGACTCTTAACGGGCAAAGAAAAACAGGTTAAAAACAATAATTGAAATCACATTAAAGTACAAACATTGATTAAACATTAGTAGCGGATCTGAAAAGGTGAGTCTTGAGAAGAGATTTGAACATGGAGGAACATGGTGGTGTTTGGGTAGGGAGGTCCTGGTCCTGTGTGGAGTAGAGAGGAGGTTGGCATCAGAGAAGCTGGGATGGTTAGGAGTATGAGGGTGGAGGAGGACCATGAAGTAGAAGGGGGTCTGGTTATGGGGGGTTTCGTGTGGGATGAGGATAGGGGGTTTGAGCTGAATACAATGTGGTGTGAGCCGGCGGAGCTTCTGGAGGACAGGGGTGATGTGGTCAGGGGAGCGAGTTTGGGTGGATGTATGTTTTGCCTCTGTGGATTCTGTTGCGTAGTCGCGTTGGGATGTGATGAAGGCGTGGATGTGAGTTTTTTCTGCAGCAGTAGGGGAGAGTGATGGGAGAAGAAACTGGTGTTCCTGAGGTGGAAGAAGGCAGATCTGGTGATTAGTTTAATGTTTTTGGAGGAGAGGTTTCTGTCAAAGATGACTCTAATGTTGTAGATATGAGGGAGAGGGTCAGAGTGGAGATGAGGAAGAAGGTTTGTGTGTTGTTGATGATGGAATGGGGCCAGTGGTTGAGGAAGCTGGCTTGTATCTATGACTTTATTTCCATGAGGCAGTCAGCTAAATTTATTGGGCTGCAGTGGATTTGGATGATATGTAGAACTTTTTACCCGGACTAAGCTCAGCACCATGGGTGATCGGGCCTTCTATTCTGCTGCCCCTCGTCTGTGGAAAGCCCTCCCTGACCATCTGAGGGCTCCACAGACGACTGACACATTTAAAAAAGGACTTAAAACTTTCCTTTTTAGCAGAAACTATAACTCTTAATTAACATTGCTGCTTTTTGGTCATGTTTTTATATAGTTATTATTATATTTTTTATTACTGCTTTTATCAGCTTTTACCTTGTAGCACTTTGAGATTTGATCCAAAAGTAAAGTGCGTTATAAATTAAATGTATTATTATTAGAACTGGATGTCGCCGGTGTCACAGGGCCTATTGTCAGTGGGGAGACTGAAGAGGAGAGAACCGAGCCCTGAACCCTAGGGGACACCATTGGGGAGGAGAGAGAGTCATTTATTACTCGGCTAGTTTAGGATATTGTATTTATGTGTTTGTGAGATTGATAATCTGTGATATTTTGGATTGGTGTGACTGAAAAGAAAAGCTGCCAACCGTTTATCATTACACCAGTAATCATTCTGATTCCTGCCATGACTACTGGACGATACGAAAGAAAAATATAACCTCCAGAAATTAGTATTATTAACCATGGTATAATGAACATAATGGTAAAATTCTAAAACTAATACCGTCAAATTCAGGAATATTTGGATAAAATCTACAATCTTTCTCCAGAATCCAAATGTGAAAACAAGAATCTGCTCTCAGTCTAAATACTTTGTTTCTCGTATGTTTGATGGATCCATCTAACCTCCTGTCCTCCAGATGCATCAAGCCCAATGATAAGAAGGCCTCCCACATCTTCACAGAGTCTCTCGTCCGCCACCAGTTGCGCTACCTTGGCCTAATGGAGAATGTTCGAGTGAGGAGAGCGGGCTATGCCTTCCGTCAGGCCTACGAACCCTGCCTGGAACGCTACAAGATGCTCTGCAAGCGCACCTGGCCTCACTGGAGAGGACCTTCCAGGTAATGGCAGTCTGAGGCAGGGTTGAGTGTTGGGTTTCTGAGGGGAGCAGAGAAGGGATTCTGTCACTGGATGCGTTCCAAATTCAATCCCCCCGAGGTTTTTGTGAGCAGGCGAGTGTGGAAACTGAGCCACGCCCTCAGGTGTCTTGAACTCAAGCATTGAGCCTCAGATTGTTCCGGCCGGCGCTAACAGACTTGAGCCGTACGTGAATTTGAAGCAACTCAACGCTGGAAAAGAGCTCACATGACTTTCCCTCCATTAATAAAGGGTTAAAGAGGCAAAATAATCTGCTGACTCATAGTTAACTGGCACTCTGGTACTTATCTTTAAAGATATAAAGTTGAGTCACAGATAAGCGTTATTATAGGATATTTAGGGGAAGGTTATACTCTCTCTTTAGAGTATGGTATTATCTGCTGCCGCCTTCTGACTGTTAAGCTAAATATAACGTTCAGAACACATCTAGTGCTGTGAAAAAGTGTTGGACCCCCATCGGATAACAGCCCTGTTATTTACGCAAATTTGGTTAATTATTTAAAACCTGCATTTTGTATTCACTTTGGTTTTACAAAGTTATATTTCATTTGAAGGTTCAGTTTGAGATGAAATCCCCTTTCACAGCAGACTGTTTTGGTTAATTGTACCCTCCACATGGAGCTGCTCTGAAGGTCCTCCCAGACACCAGCAGAGGTGGTGTCTGTCAGCAGAGGAGAATCGATCCTCTGTGAACCGCAGCATGTTGAGACGTTCGGTCCTTATCGCTCCCCTCTTTTCCGTATCAGACAGATGTGTGGTTCAGCCTCTGTGCCGGTAGAAGCCCGGATCCGATCTGTCCAACCAAACCGCCGTCTCTCACTGATGTCTGTGTTTTCCTCCTCGTCTCCCATATGTACATCTCCTTCAGATACCTCCGTTCTTCTTCAACCTAGTCTCTTCTGTCCAGTTAGATTTCTGCTCTTTAGTGTCAGATATGCCTTGAATGACCCATGCTACCCTTTTTGCTTCCCACAGGGAAGGAGTGGAGATGCTGATGGCCGACCTCCAAGTGGCAACAGAGGAGTTCTCTTACGGCCGCTCCAAGATCTTCATCAGGAACCCTAGAACGGTAGAATGCCGTCTAGTCTGGTAGCTCACGCTGAGCTCATGAGTGTGTGCTCAGCAACCCTGTTTTCTCACAGTAAGATGTTTGTAAAGCAGGGTGGGCTGCATTTCTGCCCCCCCAACTTCAGCAATTAGCGTGCAACCGCCACTTTGAGAACAGATGGTTTCACTTAGCCGTCCCGTCTGACATGGGAAATGAGCTCCTTCAGGCGGCGCCTGCAGGCCCTTCAGCTGCCGCAGCCTGCAGTGTTGGAACGGTCCTTTCCCCACCCATCTAAAGACCAAACACAGCTTGAAATAACATGATCTCATAGTGGGAGAATTCTTTTCCTCTATAATTGCATTTTCTATCTCATCAATGTATTTGGCCTATATATCTGCAGCTGTGGAATCACAACATGGGTTCTGGCTGAGTGGACTTACACCATGTTTCCAGACTCCTTCTGCTGGCTGTTGAGCCAAAACAACCAAACCTCTAATTTCTTACTGCTATTGTGCATTTTGTTAAAGCTTGTTGTTATTTAGGTAAAAACATGACAAACTAATTCTATTTATATAGCTGTTCAAATCACAAACAATGTTATTTCAAGATAGTTTCTAAACAGAGCAGGTCTCTTTATTCTACAGAAACCCAACAGTTCAACCAGAACATGGAGACTGTGGACAGAAAGAATGACTTTTAACAGGCAGAAACCTCCAGCATGTCCTGAGTTAGGGTGGGTGGAGCTCTGACATGACAGGTGGGGTTGAGGGAGAGAGAGACGGTGAGAGAGTGACAGACAGAAAGAGAGAGAGAGTGAAACAGAAAGTTGCAGAGAACGAAAGGGGTCAAGAGTAGGTGAGAGAGACCGTAAGGTGGCGAGAGACTTTGACTTTCAACTCAACTTTATTGAGAGAGGGAGAGAGAGAAAGAGACCGTCCAGCCGCACCTTCATTAAGTCATGTAGAATAATCTCATGATGAAATCCTGGTTCCTGTTTAAAGCTGTAAAGTCCACTTAAACAAGGCACCTTACTGCACGCAAACAGCACATGTCTAATCTTCATCTTTAACGACGATGAGTTGATTCATGTAGGTCATTATTTTATTGTCCTGCTGTAAGTCCAAGCAGGAAATGTTTCCGTTCTTCCTGCTGCAGATGGATAGGTCTTTGTGTTTGACATCGCTGAGTCACTGATTGCTAAATCGCAGCATGAGGAATCATTTCCTTGTAGCTGTTGTTTTATTTTCATAACATCTTCTTCCCTGTGATGTACAAATGAAATGAGATGTAAGACGTATACCTACGTTCATACTTTTCTGTACGTACAGCCGGGCTGCGTAGACGTTGAGCAGTTTGCGTTCTCCTCTTCCCCATCAGCTCTTCTTCCTGGAGGAGAGGAGGAGGCAATGCCTGCAAGACCTGGCCACTCTCATCCAGAAGATCTACCGCGGCTGGAAGTGCCGCAGCCGGTTCCTGCTGCTGAAGAAGAGTCAGATAGTGGTGGCGGCGTGGTACCGCCGATACGCGGTGAGGAGGAGCTGCTCAATTAGCAAAGTGAAGAAGCCTGCAGTGAAGTCTGGCTAATTTCTCCTCTTCGTCTTCGTCTCCACAGCAACAAAAGAAATACCAACGGATCAAGAGCGCCACCACGGTTGTGCAGTCCTACACCAGAGGATGGCAGGTCTGCATTTGTGATGTTTAGAATGAATCTCAGCAGGAATGATGACGGAGAGGAAAGTACTGAGATGAGCTGTTGTCATGTGACCACCAGGCCCGCAAACTCCTGAGGGAGCTGAAGTATCAGAAGAGATGTGAGGAGGCCGTCACCACCATCGCAGCCTACTGGCACGGCACCCAGGTACTGAGGCGCAGAGAAATATCAGATGTTTTGATCTCAGTGGGTTTGATGAAGGTCTGACAGAACCACAGCAAGTGTTCTATAACAAAGCTGTCCATTTATTGCCACTGTTTCCCTTTTAATCCTGCATCTTTTTGCTGATCACAAACTGCCACTTCTTCTCCTCCCTGTCTTGATTCTTTTCCTCCTCTCATCCTCGACCTGCCCCTCCTAACGCTCGCCACGCCCCGGCAGGCTCGGACGGAGCTGAGGCGCCTAAAACGAGAAGCTCTGAGTAAACATGCCGTGACAGTAATTTGGGCATTCTGGCTGGGAACCCAGGTATTTGAACCCCAGCTGTGTTGTCATGTCCCGTCCCAACCCACCCCCTCTATGCCACTGCCTAACAGAGCCGCAGTCCACCTGAGTAAACCTCATCCCGGTCCCACCGCTGTCCACCGCCCTGATGAAGTAACGTGCCTCTGCCTTGACGGTTCTGTCTCCGGTTCTGTAGCTCTCGCATACAGGAGCGTCGTCATCTGTTCTAGCTGTCGTTAAATATTTGATTCATGGCGATACACACCAAAACAAGACGTGAAACCATCTTATCTCTGAAGAAGAACCATGACATGTTTTAAATGTGGCGTTTCATATTTGTCTGATATAATTAGTTCAACCAAACCGGGCCCAGCACACAGATGGTACTGTAAAAATAATCACACGGTGACAAAACAACTGGAAGCTCTTTTAAAAAGGCATTTAAGCAAACTGGAGGTCATTTTGCACTGATCAGCCATGAACGTATGACCACGAACAGGTGAACTGTAATCTCCTTATGATGGGACCTGTCAGAGGGTGGGAGGAATTAGACAGGAAGTTGATGTTGGATGCAGGAAAATATGGAAAGCGCGAGAGTCTGAGAAACTTGGACAAGGACCAGATTGTCATGGCTTATGACTGGTTGAGAGAATCTCCAGAACTTATTTGGTGGTCCTGGTTTCCAGTGGTTAGAACCTACCGGGGTCATGGCCAGTAAAGGCTCATCGATGTATGTGGTGTTTTCAAATCCCACAGAAAAGCTACAGTTGCACAAACTGTTAAAACAGTTAATGGTGGTTCTGGTGGAAAGGTGACAAAACAAGTTCAACATCAGAATTGGACAACAGAGAAGTAGAAGAAGGGGTTCTGTTCCGAAAAATCAGGCTTTCTTTTAAATCATGCGGATGGCCAGGTGTCGGTGTGTCGCTTACAAAGGGAAGAGACGAGATGGCACCAAGATGCATTATGGGAAGAAGGCAGGGCACTGCTGGGAACCCTTATGTAAACATTGCTCTTGATCAAGACCCCCCTTTCATGGAAACCCCCTCCCACAGGGCATGGCCTCTTCCAGCAGGATTCCAGCCCTGACTCACTCGGGCAGGGTTCAGGAATGGTTTGAGGAACACGTATACCAGTTCCAGGTGCTGACTTGGCTTCCAGATTCATGAATCTTTGGGATGTGCTGGAAGAACAAGAGCGATCCCTGGAGGTCCATCCATCTTTACAGCTTACTGCTGTGGAGTCTGTCCCTCTGGGTCTGAGAGGTTTAGGTGACAAATGGGGCCACAGCAATCTTACCGAAGTGGTTATAATGTAATGACTGATCAGTGTATGTACCTACTCTGTCTAATCGGCTCTATTCAGACTTTGAAGTCTGCTTGTTCTTTTATCTTATCAACCCTTACTGTTATCAGGAGCGATATCCTGCTTGTTAACGATTGATATTTTATTTTCAAGGTCTGACAGTCAACGACCGTCAATCAAGACTTGTTATAGATGCTGTTAAAGATTATTCCACCTGAGAACTTTGCTCTTAGCGGACGTAATGGCTTCTTGTTTGTCAGCAACGTTATTCATCATTTGGTAATAATCCAGATTGAAGTCGAACTAAACCTGCAGTCTGCCCATCTGTCAGCCGGTGTCCCGCCTCCTAACGTCCTCTGTCTGTCCTCATCATGCTGCTCAGTTCCTCACCTGGGACAATTCAGTTTGATTGTCGCTGAAATTAACCTCCTCCTCCTCCACAACTGCCCCCGCTTTTTATCAGGCTCGGAGGGAACTGCGTCAGCTGAAGGAGGCGGCCAGGAATAAACATGCCGTGTCGGTCATTTGGGCCGGCTGGCAGGGCACCAAGGTATTTGGGAAGCCTGTTGACTTGACGTGACTAGATGTGACTTGCTGCCTCCATCAAAACCCTATCTCCCCACTCCCACTTACCACTGTCAACCCTACCCACTCCCACTTACCACTGTCAACCCTCCCCACTCCCACTTACCACTGTCAACCCTACCCACTCCCACTTACCACCGTCAACCCTACCCACTCCCACTTACCACCGTCAACCCTCCCCACTCCCACCTAACACCTTCAACCCTCCCCACTCTCATTTACCACTGTCAACCCTCCCCACTCCCACTTACCACCGTCAACCCTCCCCACTCTCACTTACCACCCTCAAAAATACATCAACATATCCATTATTCTGCTCAGACACCCTGTCATGTTACCGCCTGTCCAGTGGATGGAGGGATGAGCTTTTACTAACACACGCATCATCTTCATCATCTTCATCAGCTCAGTCGGATGGGTGACGTTCTAAGTATCAGCAGGGAAGGGTGCATCGCTAACCCAGTCCCTGGAAGATGAAGTTACACAAACACATCTCGGATCGGTCACATTTTAATCATAATAAGTCCATCCATCCGTTTTCTTCTGTTTTTCTTCTGTTTATCTGGGTTTGGGTCTGGGTGGCTAAAGAATAAACTTTACTGCTATAGAATTTTTCTAAACAAAGATTCACAGTGCTTTACAGAATAAAACCAAGTGGACCCAATAAAGTCCACTCCACAAACACTCTAACCGTGACAGTAAACAATCAAACCTTCTGGCATCAGACTGTGTGTTTGCCACAAGGCTGTCTTAAATGATGATACTAGTTCTTCAGCCTCGGCTCCTCAGGCAGAAGGTTCCTGAGCTGAGGGGTCCTGACTGAAATAGACCGGTCACCTTTAGTCCTAGGAACTTCCTGCAGAACTTTGTCTGAAGATCTGAAACCGGAACCAGGCTCATAGCAGATCAGTGATCTCAACATGCCATATCTTAAAAAATGAATCTCAAACCAGCTGGCTACCAGTGGAGAGCAGCTCAAACCGGGCCCAGGTGTCTGCCACGACCCGAGCTGCTGCATTCTGAACCAGCTGGAGGTGTAAAAGATCTTTTTGGCTTCATCCTGGATACAAAGAATTACAGTCCAGATGAGATGAAGGCATGGAGGACCTTCTCCAGATCGTGGCTGAATCAAGCTCCGCATCATGCTTGGAGAACACGGGTCCAAGATGTTCCTCTGAAGTAGAGATGAACTTAAGGGGAGGGAAGAGAATTATTTTCATTTAGTTTGAGAAGGTTGTGGCACTTTAATCTCAGACCCACAGGTAGAAAAACAACTAAAATGTCCAAAAGCGTCCCTGTTCGCTGGACTTTAACGGGACATGGGTTCTGGGTGTGTTTGTAGCTGCTTCCTCCGCGGGGCGTCCTGCCTGTCGTCTGCATGGCTACCATCTTCTGCTGCATGTTTGCTCTTTGCATCTCAGCACTCTTGTTTCAGATGCAGCGGGATCTGTCCAGGTGAGCCGCCTGCCTTGTCTCCTGTCTTACTAACAGAACCTGCAGAGTTTCTGTTGCAGCGGTTCTCCTCTAACACGAGTGTGTTTCTTGAGTCTGGTGGAGCTGACGGGTCGCGGTCACACACGGCTGCTGAACATTGTCTGTGTGTGGGTGTCTCAGTGTTTTGGATTTGACTTTTGCTGACCTCAGGCCAAACAATGTCCTCCTTTTCCTCCTCTTATCTTCTCCTGCTTTATTTGTTCTCGCCCTCCGTTTCCTCCCGTCCGCCCCCTGAACAGGCCCGCAGGGAGCTGAGGAGACTGAAGGAAGAGGCCCGGCGAAAGCACGCTGTCGCTGTCATTTGGGCCTACTGGCAGGGACTCAAGGTACCAACTGGCCCCACGGCGCAGCCATCATCACCCAGTCTGCCACCTCCTCATCGCCCCTCATCCTCTTCATCCTCCGCATCCCTTCTGTTGTTGTTGACTCCTGCAGGAAGCCAGTCTCTCCCCGGCGCTGTTGTTACAGTGCGTCTGTGATGGCGTAGTTCTTCTGATGCACAAGCGTTAACATTTTAGCTAGTAGAGCAGGAAGTTCTGTTGCAGTTACTGCAATCAAGTAACGGACCTCAGGCTGCCTCGATGGCAAGGGTGTATCCCCTAAATGCCTCCCATCCACTGCATTCTACAAGCAAATTAATTGTGAAGTTAGGTCTGAAAAACAATGTTTTTCGTTTAAAAAAAAAAAAAAGAAGCTCCCCCTAGTGAGTAAAATATGAACTCTCAGAATAAGACGATGGATCTCCTTAAATTGATCCATATGCATACATTTGTAATACATCAGACCAACAGCTGAGAAGTTACGGCCCGTAAACTTTTGCAGATGAAGCTCCATCTGTGGCTGTGAGAAATATATACTCAAAAACTTTACCTGTAATCCCATTTTAAAGGGAAAATTCACCAGAATCAAAAGATCTAAAATTTCCCTCAGTGTTTTCCCGCCATGCAAACATTGTTTTGTTACAGTTTTGATTTTGTCTGATTCCTCAGTGAATGAAACTGAGCCCTGGTGGATCAGAGTAAGGTCTTTCATTAGGGGGTTGGGAGGGGTTGGAGATGTCGTAAGATTAAGGTAGGTGGTCCTCATGGAGTAAACAGATGAACGGAGGAGTCGTTGATCTGCTCACCGAGTATAAAGATGGTAGGAGGATCAGGAGAGGGTCTCGTATTTGTTCATTTATTGCTGGTTTCCTCCTCAACCTGCACAGAATCTCTTCAGGTGTACTAGAGGATGTTCTTTTGTTTTTAGCCTCGCCTATTTGAAGGTGGACCATCAGACCTCTAATTTTGTAGAAAACATTTTACCTACCAGTAATACGACTTATTTCTGATTGTGATTCATTTTGAGCCCCTGGGTGTACCCCAGAACCAAGACCCGAGGGTCAGGAGAGCATTTCCAAAGCATATCATCAGGCATGGGAGGCTTTGTTTTAGATTTATCTCTGTTTGGGTGGGATTAATTCAGTCTTCACCAGAATATTTCACTATTGAATTTTAGGTCTGACGGCCATTTCTTTTTAGTCTCGATCTTCCTATAGATGACCTAATGTCGGGGATATTATGGAACGGTCTTTGTCGCCGTGTCTACCTCTGCAGATCCTTCGTGTTAGCATGTTATGTCATGGATGATCTTCCAGGCCACGATATATCACGCGTTGGTTTAATTTAGTCGAAATTTGGTGCGAATGAATTGATTCAAACTGTAACTCAACTGGAAGGAGATTTATCTTCTGGTTTTCACTCTAATAGTTCATATTTTAGTCACTAGGGGTAGATTTATTATTATTATCATTATAATTATTATTATTTTAAGAAAAACATTATCTTTTGGACATAACTTCACATTTAGTTTGAGGAGTTCAATCGGGGGATTGATCGTACAATGCAGGGCATCGGGGGCTTTTCAGGGATAAACCCTTGCTGTCGGGTCGTCGGCGTAGGTCCAGTTGGGTTTAGGTGGAATAGAAATGGTTTGGTGGTACTTGAGTAGCTATGGAGGACCCAGTGCCCAATCTGAATCTATAAGTCATCATTTGGTCATTTAAATCCTCCACCCAGCTGTTGTGTTGAGTCTCAACAAATGAATCTGACTGTAGATGATTACTCAGAGGCAGCATCTGCTGTCCGCTTTTTATTCTGGTCTTCAGTGATGAAGACTAAAACCAGCAGTGAGTGACGGAGGAGAGGCTGGCTGCATATCTGCTCTTTTGAAAACCGCCGCTTCCTCTGCAACTAACCTCATCCAGCAGCTCTCATCGGTCCAACAGAACACCTGATAGTTCTTTGTGCTTAGGTGTGTGTGTGTGTGTGTGTGTGTGTGTGTGTGTGTGTGCGTCCTCGTTGTGGGCTGATAACATGTGTGTCTGGCTGGATTTAGATGAATAGCCGTCACAGTGTTAATCTTTCCATCATGTTAATTGAGTCATCCTGCCTCCCATAATGCACCTGTTCAAAACTTCTACTGTGCTATTGAGGTCAGGATGGTGGTGCTTCATAACCATCACTGACTTTGTAGTCATTATCTTTGGAGTCGTGTTCATTCATCGAAACAGTGTGAAGTCTGTCTGTCTGTCTGTCTGTCTGTGCCAGGTGTTTCCTGTTTGTCACTAACCAAACACCTTCTTTATTTTCTGTTTTCGCTCTCTGACTCATTTTTTCCCCTGCTATATAACAAACTAACGAGTGATGGTATATGATTGACAGTTTGTTTACTCTTTGCCTTTTTTCTGCTGTGAAAGGTACGCCGAGAGTACAGGAAGTACTTCAGGGCAAACGCCGGCAAGAAGATCTATGACTTCACCATCCAGAGGATCGTAAGTAGGAGCTGAATGTTTTCCCAAATCAGAGCGTCCGTCTGTCACTTATTGTTTCAGGAGCATAACTCCAGAAAAGATAGATTTGAAAAAACTCTTTATCCCTTTATTGTCCTGCTCAGCTGTTGGCTCCAGCTCATTTTGAGTCACTATTTTTCACCGAAAATTGTGACTGAACATGTTAATAATACGACCCAGTGGCAGCATGTATGTGCTAAAGAGTAAGGGGCCATGGATGGAGCCCTGGGGGACACCATAGGTCAAAGGGGCCACCTAGGAGGAGGCATTCACCATGGCTATAGAGAAAGTCCTAATTGATATTTAGGATTATTTTTGATTCTTTTAATAAAGCATGTGAGGACTTACCAAACAGAAGTATGGATTTATTTAAATTTTTTTACAGTTTCAAAGCATTCTTGACTAAATGAAATTTCTTTTTATGGCAAATACAAAATTAAATTAATAAATGTCCCATTGAGATAAAATATGCAAAGAAATAATTTTTCATTTCAGTATTTCAAATAGTTTGAAATGATGCCTTTATATAGGGAGTTGCAATGTTTTTTTTTCCTGTTTCTATGGTAACAAGTTGAATTTCGGCACATTTCAAGTACTGAGGTTGTACTAGTTTACTCCTTAGGAACTTTTATCATTTGTATGTTTTTGTTTCTAGTCTGATTTCAGCTCATTCTGGGGGTTGGTCTATTTCTTTTCCAGAGTAGATCTCAGTTTTTCTAATTTTATACTCACATAGACCTTAGTGTGAGGAATGACGGGACTGATTTTGGGAAATGTTGGTTATGCCTTGACTCATTGCATTGTATATTAGATTTTTATAATGATTCATATTTTACTCATTAGGGGGAGCTGTTTCATGAAACACTTCACATTTAACTTGATGAGTTCAACCAGGGGGATAACTTGTATAACACAGGGGATTGGGCCTTTTTGGGGGGCATACATTACAAGGACTATTTGCCAGAATGATCATCAGTCTGAACTCTCTCCTGTCTGTCTGTCCAGATACAAAAGTACTTCCTTGGCCTGAGGAGCAGCGTGCCTTCCATGTCCCCCGTAGACAAGAACTGGCCCGCCAGGCCTTACCTGTTCCTGGATGGAGTCCACAAAGAGCTGAGGAGGATCTTCCACCTCTGGAGGGTCAGTGAGCTCTGACCCCTCTGCCTCAGTCTGTTCCTTCAACATGTTGTCCGGTGAACGTTGTCTCAGGCACACCTGCTGGTTGGTCGATACGAGCACAGGTGGACAACAAGCTCTTTTCAATAGGGCTGCAGTCTGTAGATCAATCAGAATCAAACATCTGAGGCAAACATCTCGTGAACTCTCACATGACCCCCAAACAAACAGAACCGTAGAAACAAAGATCAAATATTTAGAGTTTTTTGTGTGCGTTTGTGTTACAGTGCAAGAAATACAGGAACCAGTTCACAGATGAGAAGAAGACGGTTTATGAGGAGAAGCTGGAGGCCAGTGAGATCTTCAAGGACAAAAAGACTCTCTATCCCAGCAGGTACCATATAAGAGTGAAATATAATATATTTAATTATCCGTCCTTTATGTAATGGGTCGTCAGATCAGTGAATGTATGATTCATGATGAAGACGAAGATCAGAGCGACGTCTGACTGACTCTGTTGTGTCTCAGCGTGAAGCAGCCCTTCAAAGGAGACTACCTGGAAATCAGCAAGAACCCCAAGTACCAGAAGCTCAACAGCACCATGGATGACAAGGTTCTGCTGGCTGACGTGGTCAACAAGATCAACAGAGCCAACGGAAAGGTAAGAGAAGTTCTCACACTCTTCCTCAAGAGTTACGGCCCAACCACCAGGATGAATAGCTTGGCTGTGTGGTTCTTCCTACTACACACGGGCCCAGCTGAACCCAACACTAGGAAACTGTTCTGATGGGTTTTTGTCTGGACTGTGCAGTTGTCCGCAGTTCTTTAAAGTCTCGGCAGCGAGCGTCATTCCAGCAGACCAGATGGGTCCGAACGGACGGAGAGTCAAGAACCGGAGGGGCCCTCAGTGGAGACCACACCACTTTACTGTAACACCATTAGCCGTAACATTAAAACCACATAACTAAGATTGTCTAGCTCAGCTCTATGAGGTACTGCATGTTCTGACACCTTTCTATCAGAACCAGCAGAGCAGTAGTTCCTCAGCAGGATCAGACCACAAGAACTTGCCTTCACTCCTCAGGCAGATACATGAGCCTTTAGTGCCCATGAACCCGTTTGTCTTTCTGTTGAGAACATCGGTAGGTTCTAACCTCTGCAGACCAGGAACACCAAACAAGACCTGCAGTTCTGGAGATGTTCTGAACTAGTCATCGTTGACAAGGACATCCTTGTTACTAGTTCAGAACCCTTATGCTTACCTTCTCTTATCTATAATGGCATCATGTAGATTGTAGATGCAGACTGTACTGATACAGAACCCTTCTAGTCTGCTTGACCGCTTTACAGCACGGGCCAACATTCACCCACTCACACCAACATTCATACAGAGATCTTAGAGATGTCACCTGCTCATGAGCAGCGGTGAACATTCTCTCCATCAGTAATGAACCGCCATTGGGAGCGACTGTGAGCTCAGTGTCTTGCTCAAGGACGCTTTGACATGTAGACAGGATATGGTATTTCCTGGACATCTGCAAGAGGAAGTGGGAGAAACTTTCAGAACCAGTGGGATTACCCAGAAAATGGATAGCTGACAGCAAAGAAGCACCGGATCAACTGGATGTTTTATCTGCTGGCTCTTAATCCATGGACTAGATAAATGATGAACATACGTAACCAGCCAGCATCTAAGATAAGAAAAGTTCATCCTTCAGATAAGACAATTTACTCCCTAAAGGACATAAGAGCATAACAGCAGCATTCCAGTAAACATAAAATACAAAATACATAAATAGAATGTTTGTGGAACCTCCTCCACAAAGTTTTGGGGAAATGGTTTAAGGATAAAGTTAAATAAGGTGCCAGATATCTCACAGCCAAAATAAATCAGCACCAAAACTCAACAGATTGTTTCCTCAAATCCAACTCACACTTAGACTAAAGTGAGCGGAAGCATGACCTTCTTGGAGTAAAAGGTTTTTGCTGCCTTTTCCAGGGAACGGCTCGGCTTTTCCTGCTGACCAAGAAGAGCGTGGTCCTGGCAGACCAGAAGACGGGCCAGGTGAAGGCCAGCGTTCCCCTGCCGGACCTGGCCAGTGTCTCCGTGAGCACCCAAAACGACGGATTCTTCGCGCTCAGGCTCAAAGAGGTGAGGAGGGAGTGGCTTCAGTGGGTTTTAGTGTCAGAATGATCCGGATCAAGTCTGGTTTATCAGACGTAAACCTGGTCCATCCCCTCTGCTGGGACTCTGGAGGTTGTGAACGGCGTCCAGTTGTGCTCTTAAACAGGGTCCCTGCCACGTCTCAAAAACTTCAACATTCACCTAATTCTGCTCCAACCATTCTCACTGAAAAGATTCTGTTGGGCCTAAAGATGAACTTTTTTACTCTCACACACTTTTACTTTTGTGTCGACACACTCCTGAGAGTCATTTCATTTACCTTAAAAGTAACGGACTGTTCCTTCATATCTGGTGTATTTCTGCTGGTATGGACATGAAGTTGGTCTCTTTGTAATCTGTAACGGTCATGAAAAGGTCTTAGACCGTCTTGTAGGAACCTGCTGAACGTGGACGCGTGCCGACATGAAGCATGAACACCTCAGAGAAACTCCTCTGATGTTTCATCATTTTCATGTGCTTCCTCTGCTTCAGGGCTCGGCTTCGGCCACCAAAGGAGACTTCCTGCTCAGCAGTGAGCATCTGATCGAGATCATCACCAAACTGCACCGCACCGGCGCCACAGCGGCAGACAGGGAGGAGCTCAGCATCGACATCTCAGACGAGTAAGAGAGAATCAAGATCCGCTCTGATCATCCACCGGGGAAAAACCCTCCACCTGGTAGGATTTTAATGGAGTCTCTTTGTGCCACAGGTTCCTGGTCCAGTTCAAGCAGGACAAAGTCTGCGTGAAGTTCATCCAGGGAGCCGCCAAGAACGGCAACGGCGTGTCCTGCAAACGCAAGAACAACCGCCTGCTGGAGGTGCAGGTGCCCGCGATGGCGTAGAGCATCATCACAGTCCTGATCCGGGGCGCTTGGGTCCGAATTAGACACTGAAACAACATCTAATCTTAAGAACCATCAACCCAGTGGCCACCCGAGCCAGAGAAGGAGAGGCATTCGTCGGGCTCGTTGTTGTTTTTTTCCTTCAGTCTCTTCTCATCAGATTTACTGACTAGCGCTGTCGACGCTGTTTCTGGCAGAGAGAGCCCGTCTGGGTTGCTTGCCTCCGAAATTTGGTCAAATGTTTCACTGGTCTTTTGTAAAACTGGGCTCAAGAGTTGGATGAAAAAAAAAATAGCAATGGTGGATGAGGAGAGACTTTAGAGAACCAGCGCTGATGTTGATTCGGGTTTGTTCTGTGTGCCGAGTTCAGAGAAAATGTCATCAGGAGAACTTTGCGACGCGCTCCAGCCTCCACTGGCCCGGACTCATCACTGTAAGATCCGAGATGGGCCGGGAACCTTTGGGCCCGGCGTGTCGATTAGCCAAACTTAGATACTGCACTTGTTTTGACTTCTCTGTAAGCATGAGGAGAGGAATCTGATTGTATGTTGTACCAGTGCTCTACATATATATTGTTTTTGGAAAAATAAGTGGGCTGTTGAAGGAATTTGCTAAATAATTATAAAACCGTTCGTGTCCAATGTGCCATTGAACGGGTCACATGACCCGTCACGTGTCAATTTATAAATACAGTCCATAGAGATGATGTATTACTGTCGCCAACAGTATCCATGCCAAACATTTAACGTTACAGGTGATCAACTTTCCTCCAGCGCTTCCTCTAAATCCGCAATCAACTGAAAGGAAGTCACCTGTCAATCAAAGACAATCTGTCTTTGTGAGGGACAGATTGAGTAAAACCCCTCGTCTTGATCTTTTGTGTGCAATAAATTAAACGCTTTATCTGGATTTGTGGGGCAAACCCGTCTGAGGGCCCATCATGATCAGCGCCGCTGCTCCAGCTGAACATAGGCTGCAGCCCTGCATGGACAGCGGGTTCTTCTCGTGACCCAACTGTAGATGCTGTGTTTGTGACCTTCCTCGCCACTGCAGCGCCACTCATTGCAGTGCTTGATGCACGCGTGACCAGAGATTCGACAGACGCCAACTTCGATGACATCATCAAGTATAAAGGAGGGTTCACCTATTTACGTGCGAGAGTGCTGTATTTCCAGTTATGATGATCTATTACTATGGGATGTAGGGTTTATATTGTCGATTTACAAATCATTTGGATGTCTCTGTGATGACTTGAACACAGCCAAAGTTGGTCTCGCCATGTTTAGAAATCCAGGGTACCGTGGTCCGTCTGTCAGCTTTGTGTTTCATCTTTAAATCCATGCGTGACACGGAGGCGTGAGAAATCAGTTGTTGTTGTTGTTGTTGTTCCTTAATGGGACTAATTCTGATGAATGATGCCACTTTGAATGTGTTCCTTGGTCCTGCACAGTTCTGGTGCAGCTGTGCTAAGGTGACACTTTCCTTTCTCTCTCTCCATCCCTCTCTCTCTCCCTCTCGACCCCCCTCCCCCTCCTGTATTTGAATAATAGCTCTCCGACTGTCTGCATTCTTGTGTGCCTCATGTAAACCTGTGCTGAGAGACGTGGAGAACACAGACGTGTTTCAGTAGAACTCAGTGTAACATTTACAAGTCATCTTTTTTTAAATTAAATAAAATCAATAAATAATTGTCCTCATGTGATAACCTTGTTTTATTATGTTGTTATACACAGTGCCATGAAAAAGTATTGACCCCCCTCCTGATTTCTTTTTTATTTAACACAAAACAGCCTGATTGAACACAAAGTTTAAAATCATAATTGTTTTTAAAGAGGCGGAAATGTTATCAAGTGCCTACATCACCCGTGTGAAAAAGTATTCACACCCCTGAACCTAATATCAAGATGTTCCACCTTCAGCAGCAACAACCTCAACCAAACCCTCCGGATGGCTGGAGATGAGTCTCCTACATCACTGTGGGGAGTTCTACAGAACTGCTTTACTGCATAGGAGGGTTTGAGAGCTTGAACTGATCTCCGGTCCAACCGAAGCATCTCAACTCAAGGTTCAGGTCCAGACTTGAATAGGAGTCCATTCAGAGGTGGACCTGTATTTGGTTTCCACCAGATAGAACGGGACCCCGGTCTTCAAACAAGTAAAAAGTGCACTGCATGTAAATGACAGCACTGCTACTTCAGGGATCAGGGACTTCTGGGTATTTTTCTTGGGCACTTTTGGACCGGACTGTTCTCCACGACCCTCGGTGTGCAGTCCAACTCAGCCATCAGTACATCCTATTATTAGAACTCATATTCCTGACGGGGAGTCATCAGTGATTCCAGGCCTGAAGAGTCTTCTGGGCTTCGGAACCATGAGGTTGGACAACCAGACCTCGCAGTCAAGCAGCTGGCCAGATGTTTTCCATCACCTCTGGGGAGAGCTGTGCTGGGGTTACATTCCGCGGCTTGAGGAGGGCTGCCGGCTACAGGTCCCGAAGGAGCAGCCCTCGGATTGAGCACAGAGTGTTAAAAATAGCAAACCGTTTTGGGCTGCCCAGTATACCCGGTTCCCACCGCTCCGAAGGCTGGGAAAGGAAGGAGGAGCCCGATCCTCCCAGAGGAGATCCAACCCTCAGAGGGAGTGCAGAGGAACTCTTCACCCACAGTCCCATCTCCTGCAAAGCCCGTGGAATTCTAACAGAGATGCAGATCTGCCTCCGATCAACACGCCTGAGGTCCATGTGGGAAAAACCCCAGAACCATTTATCAGATGCAGTGATCTTGGGTTTTATCACTATGTTTGTAGTTATGGAACATTCCGATGAGTTTAACCGTGAAGGTATGAAGATGAACCTCCTCACACGTCCAGGGAGATTTGGAGACGCAGTGTTTTGTGGGTCTTTAGTGACATCCAGTGGATTTCAGTGGAACTACAGGCTGAGGTCACTGAGGGAGGACAATAATTACGTCATTACTGCAACTTCTAACTGTGGATGAATTCAAGGGTATTTTTTATTTTATTTTATGACCATATTACTGACTTTTGTCAAGATTTCCTCTTACAATGTGCCTTAAATCTTTTAAGTCTTTCTTTCAGAGAAATGGTCCGACACTAACTTCACTGGATTTAGTTTGACTCTGAGAAATAAATGTATAAGTACAGATAAACTAGTGCAGAATGAAGTTTTTGTCTTCCGTGTAAATACTGTGTACACAGTACATTAGTAAATCATTGCATTAAAGAAATATTCTTTTATTGACATAACTATTAATTACTAAATACTAAAATATAATATTGTATTTGCTCTGATAACGCATACAGAATTATTTAAATTCTTTGTAAAGCAAACATATTTTCTTTCAACAATCTTGAATAAAACGTATTTTAAATTAAAGCATTAACTCTATCTTTACCTTTCAATATCCTCAATAAAAAAACGAAACGATGGAAAAATGACTTCTTTGCGACTGTTATTTCTTTGGGGCCTTTATTAATTAATTAATTTTTTAGGTTGTATCAAGTTTTGACTCTGTTCAGTAAATCCTCACATGCTTTAATCTGCCTGAAAGAACCCTACCGATCATGTAGGACTTTTTCAATAGCCGTGGTTAAAGAGTCCTCCTCCGATGGCTCTTTGACCGGTGGTGTCCCTCAGGGCTCCGTCCTCGGCTTCTTACTCTTTCACATTTACATGCGTTCACTGGGTCACATTCTAAAAATGGTTCAGTCACATTTTTCAATAAGAAATAGAGATTTAAACTGAGGACATTAAAGGGTTAAGTATAGTTAGTTAGTTGACTGATTAAATTGGACATACTTAAACCATTTCCATAATTAATTCCTCGGTTTTCTTTCTCCTGAGTTCCATAGTGACCGGTCAGATGAGCCTGATGTCCGTAGGGGTTCCATATCCTGTCCTAAAAACAATCAGCCACAGACATTTACATCCACATGCTGCTGGCAGTAAAGACAATTTAAACACACGTAAGTGTCCTGAAAGTATGAACTTCTGAAAACACCCAGACGTTATTCAAATCGAATTATATGATTTAGGTCTTCATTAAGTTTAGTCAGTCATCATACGTGATACAATAAATATAAATGGTGTTAACAGCACAAACAATATCAACAGTTTATGTAATAAGTGACTGAAAGGGCTCGGGAGGAAGACCAACGCTTCCATAAGCCCCGCCTATAATCATATCTGTGGTGTGATAATAGGAGGCAGCCTTTAATGATAATATGTATGAATGTCCAAATATTTTCTGGACTTGTATTTTTTAGTTTTTAGACTGTCAGAATCCATTTTTTGTGCTCGTTTTTTAATTGAGTGTGGACTTTTAGAACTTTAAGCTCCTGGAGTGCTGTGACAGCTGCTGCGGCCACAGAACACTATAAATCAGTCCAACTCAGCTAGTTGAGCCAACAAGAAGCTAAATGTGATTTATTATCAGACTGTAAGGCTTGAACTTTCCTGATTCTGTAGGAGGTGCAGCGAGTTTGACCTTCTTCTCTACCACTGGAGTGATGTCAAAAATGTCTAAACATAAAAGGATGACATACATCGTCATCCACCATTCAGAAGACTAGAAACCACTCAGAGCATCATCTGCTGTTCCCGCCTGTACAGATGTCTGACACTGGAGGCAGTAAAGGATAAACAATATGATGCAGTGTCTCAAAAACTAGTTCATGGGTCATTTATGACACTAGGGGGAGCTTTATCTCCAAAAGTTTTTGGGCCATAATTTCTCAACCATTCATCCGATTCAGTCCAAATCTGATATGTATGAATCGACAGGAGGAGTCACTCTTGTATATATAAATGTATATGATTCCTTTGATTTAACAGTTCTTTTTTTACTTTTCTTACAAAAACATGTTTTTCAGACATAACTTCAAACATTTAATGCGAGGAGCTCAGTCAGGGGGATTGCTCATACAACGCAGGGGATTGGGGACTTTGCTGCCAGTGGGACAGCATATAGTCCTAATTTTGTTGAGGATTCCATCATTCTTTCTTCAACATTGAGTGACTTCATATTTTTTTCGCTCTGAACTTGTTCTGGAACAAAATATAACATTAGTTAAAATAATACATTTTCATTTTTCCTGAAGCCAGAACCTGTTTTCACCAGTAATCAGGCTTCTCCCACGTTTTTCCCTTTTATTTTTTACCCTGCACAATAAGAGATTTTGATCAAAAATAGATTTATGTCACAGCCAGAGGTTGTGGTGTGTGCATATAGCTCCCTCTAGTGGACATGGGTGGTTTTTTGTGGCCCTAAATCCCTCTCTGGGGTGAAAATCCCATTTTTGTCCTACTTTAGGTCCATTGTCTCTCCAGCTGGTTGAAACAGAGAGTCCCCGGTTCTGTCCCACAGAAAGTGTAGAATAAACTGAATGAACTTTGTGGTGTTTCCATCAGTAGTGATGCAGAACTTATCAAAGAGTTTCTGAACAAACTCACTGGTTGTTTAGTTTCATGGTGTTTCTTTAATATAATGATGTTAGAGACTTTATATATCAATATAGAAATATTGATATTCTGTGTGTTTAATCACAGGTTCCTTTTATGTCATTTATGTCGTCATGGTGAACGTGTGATGGCGACAGCTGACCTGCTGACAGAGAAGTGAGTTAGGGTTAAAGTCAGACAGGGATGGACCCAGCAGACGGAACCAGACACCGAGTGAAACATCATGGCCTCTGGCAGCGTGTCAGGCAGTCTGTGTGCGTGTGTGTGTGTGTGAGTGTTTGTCTGTCTGTGTGTGTGTGTGAAAGCGTGTGTGGGTGGGGGGTGGTCTGATTAATGAGTGTTACTGGGTGGTGGAGAGTTTGTGTCCCCACTCACCCTCGTGTCACCAGCAACACTCAATGGCTTCATCAATTTGTAGCCATTATCACGTCAATAGGCAAGAATGGAGGCGAGGAGGAGGAGGAGGAGGAGGGGCGGGGGGGGGACCAGGCTTCTGCTGCACCATCTGTGGATAGATGAACATGAATGAAGCTCAGGCCTCTCCTACAAGAGATGTTCATGGAACAATGACTGTTTTCTGTAATTGAATATTTCATTCAGATGAATGATTAAAGGAGCAGTTCACCAGAAAAATTAAAAGGCTGCTTGGATCTGCCTTTTCTCCATCCTAGTACACTCAACGGACTCTATCTCATGAAGCTCAAAGCACAAAATATGAAACAAGTCAACCCCAGTGTCTCTTAACGGAATTCCTGACCTGATTACTCAGAATAATCCACAGACTGAGTATCAATTAAAGGGACAGTTCAACCCAATATCAACAGTACCGACTTACTATGAGATAAGAGTTATAAGCTTTGATGGTTGAAAAAATTAATTCCAATTCTGAAGCTATCAAAGGTACACAAGACATTTTCAGTACATGGGTGACATGTGTGCACCAGGTTGAACCGGGTTGAACCGGGTTTAGATATGATCCAGGAATTAAGTAAAGTTCATTTAAATTCTGTAAGATTTTAGAGATTCCAAAAATATCAGTGTTTAAAGTCTCATTAAGATATTTATGTACCTGGTATTTAGTGCATAGAAAATAACATTTTTAATTAAAGAAACAAAACAAAACACAACAAAACAAAACAGGGTCATTATGTAAACAAACAAGTATTTCAAGGGTTAAAATCTTAAACAAATTCACATTGGATAGTTATGAAGAGGACTGATTTTAGTTGAAAGAATTAAGTCAGTAAAAGTATAAGATAATACTATTATATAAAATGTTAACACATAATGAACGGTGACCAAATGGAGTGAAGTGCAAATGTCAAATGTAGGAAAATGTAAAGGTTGTGATATTTTCGGCTGGTGTGAGGCTTTATCTCCAGTGTGTGAGTGAAAACCGAACATTGTGTGAGACATGCTCGGGAAGCAATCCACCGCTGGAATGAGCTTCATGGATACGAGCGAAGCTTCGTAGGAAACATCAACCAACAGACATGTTGAAGTAGACTGCTGCTCGCTCTGGAATGACATTAAGTTACTTCAAGAAGCAGGAAACCTGGGTAAACAAATGCTGAAACCTTTTTGTGCTTGAACAAGTACACTGATAGGTTATCACCTCTGTGCTCAATCATCATCGTAGGTTCAGTGTCGGCGTGGGGCCGTCTGCAGCTCCGTGTGAACGGAAGCAGCTGAGGAATGATGTGGATCAGCAAACAGCTGCACTCACATCACCACCTTCTGATTTACAGAGAGCCGCAGGAGATACTCACTTTATGCAGACAGCAATCTCCAGCAGAGAATTTCTCTAGAACATCCAGGGTTTGGACATTGAACAGGAGAACTCATACAAATACCTGGGTGTTCTCCTCATCAGCAAACTGGACTGGCCGGACAAGACAGATGTCCTGTACAAGAAGGCCAAGGTCTTCTCCACATGCTGAGGAGACTGGGGTCCTTCCGAATGTGCAGGACTCTGTTAAAGACCATCTGTGGTGGCATCAGCAATCATCTACGCTGTGGTCCGCTGGGGTGGAGGAAGCACAGAGAGGAGACTCAGCAGGCTGGTCAGGAGGTCCAGCTCTGTCCTGGACTGTCCCCTGGACTCTGTTGAGGAGGTTGGTGTGAGGAGGATGTTAACCAAGCTGCCATCCATCGTGGACCGCACCTCATACCCCCTACATGAGACTGTTGGAGCTCTGAGCGGCTCCTTCAGCAGCAGACTGCTGCACCCACAGTGGGAGACAGAGCGCCACCACAGGTCCCTTGTCCTGACTGCAGTCAGAATGTACAACCAATAAATATCTCCTCCTCAGACCACTGCTGCTTGGCTTTGGCCTCCATTCTTATTGTAGTTTGTAGGATGAAACAAATACCATGAGTGTATCTGATAATCCATCCACCGACTAAACACCCTGAGTGTTCCTCTAATACCACCAGGAAGAAGCCGGAGCAATAAAAGTAATGTTTACACTTTATTATCGCTTTCCTTCATTTGCTCCTGGGCAGCAAATTAAAGGACAGGGTCTTTGAAAGACCCTCCTACAACATGCAGACTACAAGGGCTGGCGTCAGATCACAGATCTTCCATTTGGGGATGATGACTGTACCTCCAGACCACCTAACATCACCCAAGATCTGGGATTTACCAGATATATATATATGTGTATAAATATAAACAGAACGGACCTGACCAGTCCAGAGGGGCCCAGAGAGATGACAAACAGACCTGAGATCAGTCCAGAGGGACCAAGAGAGATGACAAACAGACCTGAGATCAGTCCAGAGGGACCAAGAGAGATGACAAACAGACCTGAGATCAGTCCAGAGGCGCTCGGAGATGTGTCAAACAGACCTGAGATCAGTATAGAGGGGCTCAGGGATCTGACAAACAGCCTTTATAAGAGTCCATATGGGCTCAGAGAGATGAGAAAAGGTCAGTCCTGAGTGTGTCGTCTGAACAACCAATTACAGCAGAGCTAATCCCCCCGCTCTCCTGCTCCACATGAGGACTTTTCAGACATTACTTCAGACTTAATTTGAGGTGCTCAATCAGGGGGATTGATTGTACAATGCAGGGGATTTTGGGCCTATACCCTTGTTATTTGGGACGATACTAGACCTAGTTTATCTTTGTTGTGGAGGAACAGTGAAGAGAGCTTTTGGATGGTGTTTAAACTTTATTTTTCATTAATATTGCATGTTGATTTAACCCCAGTGTTTAATGATGTAAGTAAATCACCCTTGTCTCATCTTAGTCATAGAAACAGTCATATTTAAATAGATAATCCTCTTGTCTCTGTGTTTGGATGCAGTATCGTACATCCTGTTGACTAACCCCAACAGGATCCGGCATGGACACCATGCTTCAGAGAAAAGCACTCTATCTACCAAAAGTCTTTTAAATCAAACCCAGGGATAAAGATGTCATTGTGCAGGAGACGTGTCACCAATATTCCTCATTGCATCTTTTATCCAAATGACTTGAAACCATAAATCTCCTTGCTGATCATTTGGGTGCATAGAGACTAGTGTAGACCCTCAGCCATGAAGCAATCACGTCTCCAACCAACAACCTGCACTCCTCACCGCCTCCTGCCTTTTATTGTTTAATCTTTCTCACTTCAACACTGCAGCTGTTTTTCATCTCAACTCCTCCGGCCGAGGAACGAGGAGCGGGCGGAAAGGTGACATGGAGGTGTCAGGTGTGGCGGTGAGAAAGAATGATGTGTTCCTTTTATTACCTAATCCTAACCCTCACACGCACACGCACACGCACACGCACACGCACACATACACACACATACACATACACACGCGGACAAACTCACACACATACAAATACACGTACACACACGCACGCACTCACACACTCACACATACACACACATACACATACACATACATATACAAGTACACACACGCAAACACTCATACACACACACAGACACAGACATACACATTCACGTACACACACTCACATACACAAACACTAACACATAGACATACACATACATACACATAAACACACACACACACACATAAACACACGTACACACACATACACGCACACACACACAGACAGACACATACACATACACATATACATACACATACACATACACATACATATACACACACTCACACATACATACACATACACATACACATGCAAACACTCATACACATACACACACACATACACATATATATACAAGTACACACACGCAAACACTCATACACACACACAGACACACACATACACATACACACACACACTCATACACACACACATACACACACACTCACACACACATAAACATACACATACACAAACAAACGCACACAAACACACACACACACACAAACACGACACACTCAAACACACACACACACTCACACATTCACACACACTCACACATTCACACACACACACACACACACACACACACAAACACAACACACTCAAACACACACACACACACTCAAGCACACACAAGCTCACGCACACTGATTAAAGCCCACAAACATGGATTGGTGGGAGTGTCCGTGGAGCACAAGGCTAATTGAAGCGTTCCCAGCCTGACAGGACGGGGGCGTGTGGGGAGAATGATGAGGACCTGATCAAACCAGCAGGAGTAATAGTCGTATAAGAGAAGCATAGAAAAGGGGGCCACAGAGGGGGTCAGGAGGTTTGATGGTTCTGTGAGACATTTATAGTCATGTCTGAACGCTCAAGGAAACAATACCCAACAAGAAAAATGTATGTTCTATGTAAGTCCCTGACTCCCCCACCATGTGCATCAGAACCGCCATCTTTGAGTCCAGGCTCATCAATAGGCTGGTGGGTTGTTTTTTGGGGGTTGAAGGTTAGTCAAGGTGAGTTTTGCACAATGCTACAATGTGTGAAAGTCTGAACAGGGATTAAGGCTGGGGAGCAATGTTGGGGTTGGGTTCTGTGGCAGGAAGGTTGTTAGAGGGTAACTTCTGCGTCTGGGTGAAACGTGCACAAGTACAATAAAGCCTCAGTATGTAACCAGTTCTATGCTGTCGTCCCTGACAGCAAGGCTATATCCCTGAAATGCCCCCAATCCCCTACATTGTATAAGCAATCCCCCTGACTGAACTCCTCAGATTAAATGTGAAGTTACTTCTGAAAAACATTTCTTCTGTAAAAAAAACACAAAAGAAATGCTCCCCTAGTGAGTAAAATACGAATGATTAGACTAAAATATGATATATATACATATATATATCATATTTTAGAGTCTAATCACGTTTACATATATAGATCTATAGATATATATATGTAAACGTGATTGATCTCCTGGAGTCGATTCATATGCACCAAATTTGGACTCAACTGGACCAATGATTGAGATGTTATGACCTGAAAACTTTTAGAGGTAAAGCTCCCCCTAGTGTCAAGAATATACAACCAACCACTCCCAGAATCAATCCAGTTCTTCCATGCACTAAGGTCTATGTCGGTCTAACATTAGTAAAGGATTAATGAGTTTAGAGTTCTTGAGTTATGGCGTTAACGCGAAGGGTCTGCGGGGGCGGAGGCAGACGTGGTGATTCTATAAGATCTGACTCATCAGAGATATAATCAGCTGAAATAAGAGCGTTCTGGAATACTGCTGTTCCTCAGGGAATGAATCTCTCTGTTGGCTGGATGGCCTGGAATTTGGATCTTAGACATTAACATGTTTTTCAATCCCAACTGAAGGCTGTTAGAAGCTCGGCGCTCTGGTGATACATTGACGTTAGAGCAGAGCAGCAGGAAGCTGTGCCTCTGACTGACGCCGAGAAAAAGCTCACTAACTATAAGAGTGACGAAACATACTGTAACTCTGACAACATTTAAATGTAGAAGGTTTATATCAGCAGAAACCCCTGGGGATGAAGTCCAAAACATTAAACACGGTTTAAACCAGTGGACAGACGTCGTGTCTTTGTGTTTGATGGAAGCTGCGATTTGGCTCCAGATTATTTTGGGGGCCGGCTGGGTGCCGCACAGAGCAACAGATGTTAAGCTCCTCTGCTGCTGTCTTTGTGTGTGGACCATCTCTACGAGTGTCGTCGTCATCCTCCTCCTCCTCCTCCTCCTCCTCCTCCTCTCAGCACTAATTAGCTCTCCTTACACCCTGAAGCATCATCTCATTGTGCCGAAGCCTCACTGTTTACTGTGCAGAGTAATAATCATCCAATCTCAGCGCTCCTCCCCCCCTCCCCCCCTCCTCTCCCTCCTCTTCCCCTCCTCCGATCCTCCCTCTTGTCCTCCTCATTATCCTGTGGACTCCTTCCTGACAGCAATCATTAATCAACTCATTTTGAATGATGTTGAACCTTACAACTCTCAGCACCCACCCCTGCTCCACCAGGAAGTCTTCCATTCCCCCACGGCCCATTAGGCCAATCGCCGCAGGACTGGGACATGGCTGCAGACGCAACAATAGAAACCAAACGCAGATATCAGCCTTGAAACCACAATAGATCGCAGACAGCGGGAGAACAACAAGCTCCATTATGCTCCATCTGATGGGGATTTCGGGGGATGTTCTTGTAGCCTCGGTGTCTCATGGGATACATAGTCGTGTTTTACTTTAATAACACCCTGGCCTCGTTGGTCCGGGTCACTAACATCTGCCATCGATGGGAACTGTTGTAAAACACAGACACACATACATGGTTCATGCCAGCACAATGATTCTTCCTTCAGTATGACCTTCACCTCAGAGAAGTTTGACTGTGTTTGAGGCTACATGCTGTCACCGGATGAGAAAGATCTGTAGAAAGGATTTTTATTTACAATATCTATTTCTTTTGTAATGTTGTCTAAATCTGGTGTAAATTAATCAAAGTACGTGATTGTCTCATCTCCTCTGGATAGAGTCATCACTGTCCTTCACTTGTAGATGTGATGCAGTTTTGCAGATAAAAGAACGTGAAACATTCTAAATATGTTTGTCACAATAATGAAATAAAGCTCTTGCGATGAAGAGCCTCTGCTTCTCTCCTGATCACCATGAAAGAACGGCTGAACTCCTTTTAGCTCCAGAGGTCTGAGAGAATCGCCCCCTGACTGCCTCCTCTACATTTGTGAGGGAATGGAGGAAACATGAATGGACCTTTTACAGCTGAGAGCAGAACCTGAGCATCTCCCAGACTCTCTCTTGTCTGTTCTGTTGAGGCCCACATTGTTGCTCTTCTGTATGTCTTGTGTCTTTTTGCTTCGCTGTTTGTTGCCCACGAGGAATTAGCAGAAATGAGAGAAACTCTTGCCTCACAGCCCTGCTCCCAAATGTCCTAGCCAGATCTCCTCAGGCCAAAATCACAAAGTTAGATTGAATATTAATCTAAGACTTAAGTCCTGCTCAGCTGTTTGCTCCAGCTCATTTAGAGTCTCTGGTCTGATTGAAAAATGTGACTGAACCTGATTATTATATGACCCAGGGGCAGCATGTATATGCTAAACAATAAGGGGCCGAGGATGGAGCCCTGGAGGACACCACAGGTTAAAGGAGGATGAGAAAGTCCTGTTCGATAAGTAGGATTGTTTTGGTATGTTAAAGCATGTGAGGACTTACTAAACCCAAATATTTAACCTACTACAATCAAAACAAGTCTAATAATGGTCAAATCATTTTCTAAAAACAGACGGAATGGGACTGATCATAAAAACAAAAAAACACCAGCTGTGAGGATTGGCAGTAGCCCGCCTCTTCCTCCTTTATGTTTCCTCTGTTTTTCCCCGATGTTTCTGTCAGTCTCCCTCCTGTCTGGAAGTGTGTGTAGGCGTGTCTCCAGGACACGGCTTACTAGATCTCCCTCCTGCCTCCTTCTCCTTGGATCACCTGCAGTCATTACATCACCTGCTACATCTGGGCTCCGCAATTTATATATACTGGCCTTCACTCAGTATCCGTCAATCTGTCCGTTACATTCAGTGGTAAGACTCCTGCAGAGAATCCTGTTTTTCGGAGTTTTTTTAAACCCATCTGGTTGCTTGATCTTGGCCGAGTTCTTCTGTCTTTCAGATCCAACCTCTGAGTTCCTGGTTCCCTAAGTGGGTTTGTTACCACAGACTGAAGATCCGGCCTTCCTGTCCTGCTCTCAGCCCACAGTGTCTGCATCTTGGCTCCTATTATTGATAAAACATAACGCCAAGATTAATTTAAGTGCTGATTGTAACAGTTCAGTTCCAAAAACAGAACTCAAATACAAACAACAGTCAAAAGTTTATTTGAATCAAATACAGTTTAATGAAAAATGTCTCCAAAGTACAAAAACAGGCACGGAGAATTTACCTAAAGGTACATTTTTATCATTGTGAAAATTGTGCCATTTCAAAAACGAAGCAAAACAGATGAAAAAAGAGAAAAAAGTACAAGGTAACCGAAACGTGCAGCAGACAGGAAGGAGGGGGCAGTGAGATGGAGGTCACACAGGGGTTACACACAAAATGACAAAGCTGGGGAGATATCAGAGGGAGGCGCCGGTTTATTTTTCGTTTACAAAGTAAAATGATTAGACTGCTGACATGTAGCTCCAGAGGTAGAGCGGTTGTCCAATTATCAGAAGGTCAGAGGTTCAATGCCCCTAGAGTCTACATGTTGAAGTTCTCTTGAGCAAGATACTGAACTGTTGATCATGAGTGATTGTGTGAATGATCGTGTGAATGATCACATGAGTGATTGTGTGAATGATTGTGTGAATGATCATGTGAGTGATTGTGTGAATGAGTGTGTGAATGATCATGTGAGTGATTGTGTGAATGATTGTGTGAATGATCATGTGAGTGATCGTGTGAATGATTGTGTGAATGATCGTGTGAATGATCGTGTGAATAATCGTGTGAGTGATCATGTGAGTGATTGTGTGAATGATCGTGTGAATGATGGTGTGAATGATTGTGTGAATAATCGTGTGAGTGATCATGTGAGTGATTGTGTGAATGATCGTGTGAATGATGGTGTGAATGATCATGTGAATGAGCATGTGAATGATTGTGTGAATGATCATGTGAATGAGCATGTGAATGATTGTGCGAATGATCATGTGAATAATCTTGTGAATGATCATGTGAATGATTGTGTGAATGATCTTGTGAATGATCATGTGAATAATCTTGTGAATGATCATGTGAATGAGTGTGTGAATGATTGTGTGAATGATCATGTGAATGAGTGTGTAAATGATCATGTGAATGATTGTGTGAATGATCAGGTGAATGATTGTGTGAATGATCATGTGAATGAGTGTGTGAATGATCATGTATATGAGTGTGTGAATGATCATGTGAATGATTGTGTGAATGATCATGTGAATGATTGTGTGAGTGATTGTGTGAATGATGGTGTGAATGATCGAGTGAATGATCGTGTGAATGATTGTGTGAATAATCGTGTGAGTGATCATGTGAGTGATTGTGTGAATGATCGTGTGAATGATGGTGTGAATGATCATGTGAATGAGCATGTGAATGATTGTGTGAATGATCATGTGAATGAGCATGTGAATGATTGTGCGAATGATCATGTGAATAATCTTGTGAATGATCATGTGAATGAGTGTGTGAATGATTGTGTGAATGATCTTGTGAATGATCATGTGAATAATCTTGTGAATGATCATGTGAATGAGTGTGTGAATGATTGTGTGAATGATCATGTGAATGAGTGTGTAAATGATCATGTGAATGATTGTGTGAATGATCAGGTGAATGATTGTGTGAATGATCATGTGAATGAGTGTGTGAATGATCATGTATATGAGTGTGTGAATGATCATGTGAATGATTGTGTGAATGATCATGTGAATGATTGTGTGAGTGATTGTGTGAATGATGGTGTGAATGATCGAGTGAATGGAAACGTGCCCCATCATTAAAGTCCACTATCCTATTTTCCATTCTGCTCTCCTTAAACTTAAAGACAAAAATAAGAGAAAAGCTTAGATAAAAAACAAACTGTGGGAGACGGCAAAGCAGAGGCAGAGTGAGAGAATGAAAGTAAGAAAGAGAGAGAAGTACATGCTGTACCATCTTATAGAAAAGGCTAAGAAATAATGATGTATGGCAGAAAGAATGGAGCTTTATGTAACAATAACTAGGCCTACGCTCTCGTCCCCAACAGCAACGTTATAGCCTTGGAAAGCCCCCAATCCCCTGCGTCGTATAAGCTGATTAAACTCTTACTCTTACAAGGAGGAGATTAAATGTGAAGTTATGTCTGATTAACCGTGTATTTCACAGAAGAACTAAAATATGAACTATTAGAGTACATAGAGTATAAACAACAACTCCTCAAGTTGATCCACATGCACCAAATATAGACTGATCGGACCAACGGTTGAGAAATTAAACCTGAAGACTATTGGAGGTAAAGCTCCCCCTAGTGTTGGAAATATACACTGACCTTTCCCAAAATTAATCCACTTCTTCCTTGCACTAAGGTCTGTGTCGATCTAAAATTTGAAAATGATCCATAAAATAGGTTTTGAGTTATCGCGTTAACACAAAGTACTTTTGGCGCTGGACGCAGCAATGACGATGCTATAACATCCCTGATTTTTCGGGGATAAAAATATACGGATGTGAAAAACACTGGAGTGTTTCAAGTATTCAGAATCTTTACTGGAGTAAAAGTATTATAACCACACTTTTAAAATAGTCTAAACGCTGCATTTAAGACTTTGCAGTAAAAGCATGGAACTATTGTCAGAAAAATGTACTTCAGTGAAAGTTCTCATTATGTCTCCCTTCATGTTTTTTTTAATTATTATTGCTGTTTAGAGATCATACTAATAATGTGCAGGTTTATTTGACATCTCTGGATGTTGAATGTTCAGTTAATCTGAATGCTTTATCTCTAAGACCGTCACACTCTGTTTATGACATCTCACCACAAACAGCGTCTCTAAACAGCATCATCCGCTTTCAGCTTTATGACGGTACGTTTAGCAGGTTATCCAACGCAGCTTTTAAATAGTTTGTTCACAGACGAGCCATTAGGTCAGGTGTTTGAAAAACCGTCATCTGAAAAACAGCGAGTAAGTGCAGCTGTCAGACGGGTGCGGTAGAAGTGTAAAGCAGCATAAAACGACCAGAGTTTGAATCTGTGTAACGCATCAGCTGAGGACTGATGTTTATTTTCTAACAGATAAAAGCAGTGTGTGGGTTAGCAGAACACAAGGATTGTTTTATTAAGGGTTAATAAACTAACAATATAAGGACCATAAATCACAGACACATTATACTACCAGGCATAAAAGCTCTGAGCGCTGTGAGATTTCAAAGGCTGCCTCCTTCATATGGACAGAACCTTATCTCAACCAGAGCCTTGTTTGCGCCGGGACGTCACCCTCGAGATGTGAGATGTTGTACAAACTTTATTAAAAGGTGACATAAAACGATTTTACAGCCGTGGCTTTTACAACCTCTGTCCTGTCCTCGCTGTTCATACATTAACGGCAGGAGAACTAATTACAAACAAACAGGGCGTTTGTTTCGCTGGAGATAAGCTTTAATTTGAAAGGCAATCACTTTGAAACCAAATGAAATGTAATGTAAATTGTCTGCTTTATACATGATGCAGGAGCAGAACTTAATGATTCTATTCACTGGTTCTCTTTAATCCTGTGCAGGTCAGAGGGGGCGGAGTCTAACCTTGCCAACATGATTGACATTCCTTCATCCACAGCAGCATGGGGTCAGAACCTGACCAAAAGTGTCCACCATCAAGTCTGATGGAAAGTATGTTTTAGAGTCATATATCCATATTCAAAGCATCCATAACATTATAACTGCCTGCTTAATACTGTGTAGTTCTGGATTCAAACTCAGAACCAAAACCCAAATCACTGGGTTAATAGATATCTATTCTTTACACATATCATGTATATGTATTCAAATGTCGCACAGATCCATCCATTAATACAGCCGTTCAATTTCCATTGAATAAAATTGATGACTGAATAATAAAAATACAGCAAGCCCACCCGTCACTCATCAGAACCGACTTATGATGACACGTGTAAATCAGTAACAGGCGTCTCTCCTGTTGGGGACATAAAAAATCCCTTAAAGAGAGGCAGAGGTTTTATCAGAGTTCATAAAGTCATTCTGATGTCTTAATTAATCAGTCTGATGTGTGAAAACCTCATTAGACAATCATCAGCCGGGATGGTCACACACACCTATGCACACACACAAAAGTACAAAACACACACACACACACACACTGTGCACACACACACATGCATGCACACATGCATGCACACCGGCACAAACTTGCACGTGCACACACGCACACACAAACACACACACTCACACACACTCACACAAACAAACACACACACACACACTCACACACACACTGACACAAACAAACACACATACACACACACACACTGACACAAACAAACACACACACACACACACACACTCTCACACACACACACACACACTGTGCAAACACACACACGCATGCACACACGCATGCACACGGGCACACACTTGCACGTGCACACACGCACACACGCAGACACACACACTGACACAAACAAACACACACACACACACTCACATTCACAAACACACACACACACACACACACACCCGCACACACACACACACGCACACACACACACACTGACACAAACAAACACACACACACACACACACATTCACAAACACACACACACACACACACACACACTGACACAAACAAACACACACACACACACACACATTCACAAACAAACACACACACACACACACACTCACATTCACAAACACACACACACACACACACACGCACACACACACACACACACACACGTGTCCACAGACTGCTGGTAGAGGAGCAGGTGTTGATGTGTTTGTCTTTGGACAGTGTGTCCGTCTCTCTTATCACTCGTGTAGAAACCTGGTTCAGTTCTAACTCTGGCAGACATCTACTCCAAACTTGTTGTAGTCAGACTCTCCAGCACCAGTCCTCGGGTCTCTGATGGCTCAACAAATACAGTTTAAACGAGTTTTGTTCGTCTGTAATCCGTCTATAATACAGATTATAACTTGGAGGAATAAATGACGCAACGGTTTTGTTGCACCTGTTCACACGTTCTGTGGAGCAGGGAGAGAAAATGAGTTTGTCTTCTGCCACTTGATGACCTTCTTATCTGCTGCTGGTGTGGCGATGACCCACAATCATAGCAGCAACCGCCGATAAGAACCGCCGGGTTCCTGACAATAAAATTTAATGAAGAGTTAGTTGTACCATGATGAATTTCTCTAAAGTATTATAACCGCAATTAACTCAATAAAGTGTTCAAATGTGTCTGACCTACGTGTGAGTGTGTGCGTGTGCAAGAGAGTGTGAGAAAACTGCCACTCAGTTACACCTGAGACAACATGAGGTCACACCTGCAGACAGACCGGACGGGAGGACAGAAAGAGGGACAGAACGAAAGAGAGACAGAAAGAAAGAAAGAAAGAAAGAAAGAAAGAAAGAAAGAAAGAAAGAGACAAAGAAAGAGACAGAAAGACAAATGGAAGGAAAGAAAGAAAAAAGAAGGAAAGAATCACAGAAAGGAGAGACAGAAAAAAGAAGAAAGGAGAGACAGAAAGACAAAGAAAGAAAGAAAGAAAGAAAGAAAGAAAGAAAGACAAAACAACGGAAATAAAGAAAAAAGTTAAAGTTGTCAAAGTTGCTAACAGAAGAGGGATTGGTATATGACCTATTTTAAAGTAAACATCTAAACAACATAATTTCACAAACATATGTTTGTGTTCATGTCTTTAGCATTTAATCCTGTTAAAATCAATTTTCTAAACTGTTAAGTTTAGAAAATCTGTCATTCAGGCAGAAAAAGACATTAGGGTAATCACTTGCTTGTTGACATTATGGAATGTTTTCACGTTAAACTTCTCTCTCCTCTCTGTTTCTTCTGGGCATGGATAATAATGTGTCCACCACATGGAGAGGATTTATCTCTGAGCACAGGAGACTTTTTGGACTGCAGTTCTCCACAGGCTGATCAGCTGCTGTGGGAGTGGACGTCCCTGTGATGAAGCTCTGAGAGGAAGACCCTGCTCTGGGTGAAGGAGCTCTGACCAATCACCAGCCAGCAAACTTTACTGCTGCTGGAGGGTGAGGAGGTCTGGAGGTTCTGGGCTGGAGTGGAGAAGGTCCGAGAGAAGACCGAGGAGTGACATCACAGGCTGGAGATCTCTGCTGAGAACTTCTTCTACTCTTCAAAGTTCCTCCGTGGGCTTGTTCCGGATCCGACCTGAACAGTGAAGGGGTTCATACCTGTGAGGAGACCCGGTGGCGCAGAATGACCACCACTATGGAGAAGTCTAGAAACTTTCGCATTGATGCTTTATTGGCGCATACCGCGGAGCAGCGGCCGGACATCTGCGCGTCTCCTGGACCGCATCACGGCGGGAGGCCCGGGGGCTCAGAGACCCGCTCGCCTCACCCGAACCCCGCAGACCCCTCTCCAGCACAGCTTGGGGTCCTGTCCAGAATCCACTCCGGGATCTCTGCTCTGCACCAGGGGGGTCCGCTCGCGATGCACCCGGGCGCCCTGTACCCTCTGGCGGCCCTCGGAGGCCAGCACCCCGCCTTCATGTACCCCGGATTCACGCATCTGGTCCAGCCGTACCCGGAGCAGCTAAAGGGGTCCGCCATGGCCGCGACCCTCCCGCTGGAGACCTGGATCAGAGCCGGGATGATGATCCCCGGGATCGGGGAGTATGGAGGTGAGCGGGTCCACCTGTCAGAACCTTTACTCTCCTGTGTTCTGTAAGTGAAAGTGGTTCAGGTGACGTCTTTGTTTCAGTTCAGGCTTTAAACAAGATCAGTAGAGTAAGGAGGCTTTTAAACATTGTTTTCTAAACATTCTAATAATAATAATAATAATAATAATAATACCTGTAGTAGTAGTAATAATAATTATAATAATAATAATAATAATAATAATAATAATCCCTGTAGTAATAGTAGTAATAATAATTATAATAATAATACCTGTAGTAGTAATAGGGATAATAATAATAATAATAATAATAATAATAATAATAATAATAATAATAATAATAATACCTGTAGTAGTAGTAATAATAATAATAATAATAATAATACCTGAAGTAGTAGTAATAATAATAATAATAATAATAATAATACCTGTAGTAGTAGTAGTAGTAATAATAATAATAATAATAATAATAATAATTCCTGTAGTAGTAGTAATAATAATAATAATAATAATAATAATAATAATAATAATAATACCAGTTGTAGTAGTAATAATAATAATAATAATACCTGGAGTAGTAAAAATAATGATAATAATAATAATAATAATAATAATAATAATAATAATACCTGTAGTAGTAGTAATAATAATAATAATAATAATAATAATAATAATAATAATAATACATGTAGTAGTAGTAATAATTATAATAATAATAATAATAATAATACCAGTTGTAATAGTAATAATAATAATAATAATACCTGGAGTAGTAAAAATAATAATAATAATAATAATAATAATAATAATAATAATACCTGTACTTTGAGATTTGATCCAAATGTAAAGTGCATTATAAATTAAATGTATTATTATTATTAGTAGTAGTAGTAGTAGTAGTAATAATAATAATAATACCCGTAGTAATAATGATAATATTATTATTAATAATAATAATAATAATAATAATAACAGTATTATTATTAATAATAATTTTTTTTTAAATAATAATAATAGGCAGATAAGGAAGAAATACTAAAACTAATAAGAACAGCATTAACAGCAACGATAGTGATTATAATGTATTATTATTAATAATACAGTATAATGTATTATTATAAATAATAAAATGTATAATTATTATTATTATTGTTAATATTATTATTAGTACCATTCAGTTCCTCAAATGCAGAGCATTAATTTCACAATGTTGTCTTGTACCTAAAACATTTTAGAATGTTATGTTAATATATGTAATTTCTATATATACGACATAAATAATAACAACAATAATCAGAATAATAATAATTTATGTGCCTCTTACGGCAGGGACTGGGTTTTAGTATTGGTTCTGAAAGGGCTGTGACATTATGATTCTGTCATTTAAGGACAATCTATCCTGTAAAAATAAGACACAGCATTAACGGCAAAGGTAAGACCTGAAATAGACCAACGTCTTAATCAATGAACAACATTGACTGTCTTTTCATTAAGGTAATGCTCCTCGCTGATGGTTTATCACCCCTAAAACAACATCCTCTCAACGCCACCTCACATCAGGGCAATAAATACTAACAGACTGAGAGAGTGTGAAACATGCAGGCAGCAGGCAGGACGACAGGCAGCAGGCAGGAAGACAGGCAGCAGACAGGAAGACAGGCAGCAGGCAGGAAGACAGGCAGCAGGATTGAAGGCAGGCAGCAGACAGGAAGACAGGCAGCAGGCAGGACGACAGGCAGCAGACAGGAAGACAGGCAGCAGACAGGAAGACAGGCAGTAAGCAAGAAAGACAGGCAGCAGGCAGAGGACAGGCAGCAGGCAGGAAGACAGGCAGCAGGCAGGACGACAGGCAGCAGGAAGGACGACAGGCAGCAGGCAGGAAGACAGGCAGCAGACAGGAAGACAGGCAGCAAGCAAGAAAGACAGGCAGCAGGCAGCATTCGGGAAGACGGGCAGCTGGCAGGAGGACAGGCAGCTGGCGGGAATACAGGTAGCAGGCAGGAAGACAGGCAGCATTCGGGAAGACGGGCAGCTGACAGGAGGACAGGCAGCTGGCGGGAATACAGGCAGCGGGCGTGAGTACAGGTAGCAGGCTGGTAGACAGGTAGCAGACAGGAAGACAGGCAGCATTCGGGAAGACAGGCCTGATCCACACAATGAATGAAAGTGGGCTGAGGCTGGATTTCTTCTTTCTCTCCAATGTTCAGGAACAGCTGTGCTCTCAGGTGACACCGGTCTGATGTAGGTCCCTGTCCAACTGTGTCCTGCTGTGTCTCTGCCTCTCAGGTGCGGCCCAGGTGGGTTTGTTGGGGAAATGTCGGAGACCCAGGACGGCCTTCACCAGCCAGCAGCTGCTGGAGTTAGAGAACCAGTTTAAGCTCAACAAGTACCTGTCCAGGCCCAAACGCTTCGAGGTGGCCACGTCGCTCATGCTGACGGAGACTCAGGTGAGTCCGAGGCCGCAGGACGGATTCTTTACAGACAGCGGATCCCTGAGTACATGAAAGAGTGTTAAAACATCTAAAAATTCATTAAAACATCTTATTCTAAGGTGCTATAGATGAATAACTTTATATATCATTTATAGATTCTATCAAAGAAAGTGCAACATCACGTGCAAAATGAAAAAAATATAACATAAGGCATCACAGTTATCCTGCCCTAGAGCCCCCCCCCCCCATTGAGGAAAACCTGACTGTCTACTCGGAACTAAAAATGGGCAGAATGAAAGGAAACAGTAGGCCTGAAAACATGAATGAAGTGAAATAACAGTAACTGAATTAAAGCTAGTGCAGCTTCCATAAATGTGTTTTCACTCACATCCAGGCGCCTGTCCATCAAAACATTTCTGCTGTAAAAGTCAAAGAGCACATGAAACAGCCATGAGTCGGACCGTACGCTCAGTTGTAGTTTAATACTTGTGATGTAATAGGGTCTGTTTTACAACATAACATGGCTTTTCTTTCTGGCTCAGACGTGAAGGTTTATTTAAAAAATATGTTTTTGATTGAACCTTTATTTAGATTAAAAGTCTCTTTTCCAAGAGCGTCCTGGAAAAAGTGTTAAAAACATACAGAACACCAACAGATAACAATTTATATAGGGATTAAATTAAAACGTTATAGTTTCTAGCTTTCATAAAATGTCAAAAGAAAAGTCTTTCATATAGAATATTTCAGTTTAACTCCGTGAAGCCGTCTAATCTCATAAACATTCATCTGAGTAAAGATGTTTACCAGCTGTTTTTTTACTACCTGGAGCGTCTCCTCACTCTCATTCCACATGAAGGCAGTTGAGAAACAGTTTTTTTGGAATGTGGCCTCTTGAAATTGTTACAAAACGATTGAATGATCGTTGAGTGACAGAATTTGAGGCAGTGACCAGTAAGAATGTTGTTTTTTTAAGAAAGATTCACTCAAGAGTCGCTGCTTTAATAATTCTTTCCAAGTTGTCCTCATAGGAAGAAATATTTCTTTGTGTGATTTTAAAGTTATTATAGACCAGAGGTAATTATAAACCAGTGATTTCCATCCTCATACATAGGAGCTGGAAACCCCCCCTCAGTTTAGCATGTTGACCCTTTGACCTCTGCTCTGACTTCCTTCCTGTTTTTATTTAAAAAATCTCCCTCTCTCTCTGTGTGAAACCAAAACCCTCCCTCTCTCTCTCTGTAAAACCAAATCCTCTCCCCCCCTCTAACTCCCTGTCTGTATTAACTCTTTCTCTCACCTCTCTCTCCCCCTTATAATAAAATATTTTTCATAAAATCAGAATCTCTCTGTGTCTTGCCCTCTCTTCACGCACTCATTTTTTCTCTCTGCTCTCTCTTTTTGAAGACAGAAAATGTTGTGGCCACGCCCACAAATCACCTATTTCCTGTTTTCCCCTAAGAATGGAGTAGCATTTCCTGGAGTTGTGTGGTTTACGGAACACAGGAAGAGGTTCTACTTGAGAAAGTCCCATACTAAGGATGGGCATGCTTTGGTTCTGCCTCTCCCTGGGGGCCAGCTGGATTCTGGCCAGGGGACACTGACTTGGTCTGATCAGCCTGTAGTGATCCTGCAGGCTGAAAGGCATCTCAGGGTTCATGGATTATAAAAACTAGTCCTGGAAAGCATTGATCATTTTGTAGCTTTCTTCTCCTCTCCACCCTCGGAGGAGAAGCTCATGTTCCCAAGTCCACAAATGGAGAAATGTTGAGTTATTTTAACTGGTGTCATGATTCCTGTTTTCTACCACCAGGTCAAGATATGGTTCCAGAACCGACGCATGAAGTGGAAGAGAAGTCGCAAAGCCAGGGAGCAAGCCCCTCCCCCCTCCCCTCAGGCCGACACAGAGAGAACCGGGTCGGAGCTCCACAGAACCAGTCCTCAGTGTGACTCTCGCTGCTCAAGCCTGGAGGATGAAGAGGAGTTGGACGGGGAGGATGATGATGAAAAAGTGGAGATGGAGGAGCTGAGGGCCGGTTCTTTAGGCTTCATGAGGAACGTCACTGGGAACTACAGCCCGTTCTCAGATGAGGAGCCGGACGAGGGGGGGCCCGGCACAAGAAGTGCTGTTTTCCAGGAGTAACAATGATGAGCATGTTTTTACTGTCTGTCCTTCATGTTTACTCCTCTGGAGATGACAAGACACCATGTGACCCTCTGCACAAACATGGTGACATAAAGAGCATTATTCGTTTCCCTCAGCCGATAGAATCCTGACTGACCCCAGCGCCGGGTACTGAAAATACACAAAGAGATGGAAATGAAAACGGAACAATAGGAGCTTAATGTTCATTGTAGCTGATGTCTGATTCTTTTTTGACTCATATGTGTTTCCTGCATGACTCTGTTCTGAGGTCTTATGCTTCACCTGAAGCACCTTCATGGAAGCTGATAACTTAAGGCTCCGAGGCCCAGTGTTACCAGTGCAGCCGGGTCCGTTACAAATGCTGCACAAGTACTTCACCTTTCATAGTTTCAAGAAGACTGAACACACTGATGCACTCGTGTTCATTCACGGGGAGTGAGTTTGAGGGCATCCGCTGTGGTTGGAGAAACTCCTCCGTTTCTATAACTCTACTTCTCGGACCAGAGGGTCGCTTTGTGGACTTTGTGTTGTTTTGTATTATCTTCTTCAGATTGCATGTTGTATTAACTTCATGCCACACACGCCCTCAGATGTGTGTGTGTGGCATCTATGATGTCTTTGGATAACTGTCGTCTTCGTCAGCATGTTTGTTCGGCATAATTTAACATGATAGAATTTAATATATGTCACTTTAAGAGATACACTTGTGTTCTTATGGAAAATAAATGTGATTTAATGTGTTCTGAGTCCAGTAGAAGTCCTTTCGGTCCTGTAAACCGAACCGCTGTGTCTCCTCAAACCATTCCTGAAGCGTTCCGGCAGCGAGTCAGGGAGCATCCTCCTGCTGGTGGCGGCCTCTGCCATCCCATCAGGGAATACGGTTTCCATCAATGAGTCATGGTCACTCACGAATCTGTTGTCGCTCACTAAAACCGTGTGGTACTCCTGATTGATTGGTCCTTCGACTCCTTCGAGACAAGTTCTGCTGAAAGATTCCACTAGATGTCACTGCTTGTTCCAGTAATCGACCTTCTCAGCTGTCCGGCTGTCAGACGGCCAGCAGGAAAATCTTTATATAGAACAACATACAGTATTAACGACAAGTCTGATCCCTGAGGGGTGTAACATAACAGACAAAACATAAATAAATACAACAACAAAACAAAATCTCAAAGGTCCAACTGAAACATTTTCAAACACTCAGCTTTCTTTTCATCGCCCTCTTCTTCCTAGGGTCCTTCATCGGGGGCAGTACTGCCTCAGTTCTTGCTGACGCAGGATGAGGTTTGGTTTTGTGTCCATTTCACCTTGTGAATATGGAATTTACATAAAAAAGGATCCGTGGCACAAAAAAAACACCAGAATAATCAGACCAGATAAAAATGCCTTCCTCCAGGAATGGAATGCGATGTCCAGGTTTCTTTTTAATAAAACTCTGAATGTCCACCCAGAATATTTGACTATACATACATCTGCAGCAGAAAAAGGAACAGGAATATTCAATATCAATCCTGAATCGTTGTAGTGTCCTTTTAACTGGACATACATGTGTAGAATTTTATTATTATTATTATTTTTTTTAGCAGAACCTATAACCTTAATTAACATTGTTGGTTTTTGGTAAGGCTTTTATATAGTTATTATTTTATTTTTTATTGATGCTTTTATCTGCTTTTACTTTGTAGCACTTTGAGATTTGATCCAAATGTAAAGTGCGTTATAAATTAAATGTATTATTATTATTATTATTATTATTTTATTAGCAAGACAAAATGTGTTTCCAGCTAGCCATGAATTATGTCATTTAATCGTTTCATATAGGAGGTGCAGACGGGCTGGGCTTAATGCACAGTTACACCCTGTAAGCATTTTCTATTATATTTGTTTTGGTATCTATTATTGGTGATATCCAAATCTCCCAGGAACATACTATTGACACGAGTGATTCATTTAACTACTATTAAATGACATAATAAACTGGAATAGATCCTACCCGGTTTCTTTGATATTACAGAAGTTATCTCCAGTGACAGGGAAACATAGACACTCCTTGATGTTGCCTCGACCTTAGAAAGCAGAACCCTGACATTCAAAGAAACCCTCTCATCAACCACACAGCCAACTTCCTGGATATTTGATCTTTCATAGGTGTGAAGTTTAAGTAGCTGCAGAGTTTTTCTTCTTTATCAATGATAACCCCCAGATGGTGACTACGTGTTTCACAGGAGTACCATAATCTTCTGATAGATTACGTTCTTTAACAGGAAGTACAGCAGATTTATTCAAGTTCATTGGCAGACCTGACCCCGCTGGAAATCTGAGTGCTTCCAACACCTCGTCCCGATTAGATACAAATATTGGGTTAATATAAGGTCAAATGTAAACTTTAAAATCAAATTCACATCAAAGTGTCGGTGTAAAGTTGCTTTAAGTTTACGTGCAGCTTCCCCACTTGAAAAATGCTAATTAACGACTCGGGCTTTAGGTTTTAGTGAACGTTTCGCTGTTTGGCGTCTTGACGCGCTGCGCCTTCACTTTCTGTTTCCTTCCGCTGTGACGCTTGTGCATCGCTTTTAATGGTTCGGGTTGCTCAGACGAACATTGGTTCCAGCTGGTGGTGCGCGCTTTGCTCATTAGATCCATAATGTCACCGATGTGATTGTGAATTAATTTACTGTGAAATCTGAGTTTGGCTTAACAGTTTGAAATAAATATTCATTATATAATGAAGTGTTGAATCTAAATGTTTATCACTTCACTAATCACTAAACCAATACTACAGCTTTCTTTGCAGCAACATTTAATCTCAAATGGAGGAATGATGTTAGTTTCACAGTGCGCTGTGGTGACTAAATTATAAGATAAATAGTTAAATTAATAGAACTTTTGATATTTTAACAGTTTGGTTCTGCCCTTAAAATTTCAGTCATTATAAGTGAAGTTGTTTTGGGGTGGAATGGAGATGTAATCAAAGTAGAAATAACCTCTACAATGAGGCAAAGTAAAAATGGTGAATAGCTTTAAAGATTTATTTCACACAAACACTACTTCATGTCATACTGTGAATATTCTAAAAGGTGTGTTCCACCCTATAAAACAGTATGTCTAACTATTAATAGTTTTAAAGGTGTGTTCCACCCAAACACTACTTCTCGTTATCTACAAATAATTTTAAAGGTTAATCTCACACAAACACTGTTTTATATCTATTAACAGTTTTAAAGGTTCATTCCACTAAAGTACTGCTTTCTGACCATTAATAGTTTTAGAGTTCGAATGGTTTTCATTCAGGACACGCTGCCTACACACTGGACACATGAGGCCGGCATCTTCCTGCCTATCCGATAGTCTTATGTGGGTAATTATTTTGTTTTCTTTCCTGCTATCGGCTTAAACAGTATGTTTCCCGAATGATAATGCAACGTTCCTAATTTCATAAGTTCAAAACATTTTCCACAATTGTTAAATAAATTTGTTTGTCTCCAATATTTGACAATTATCTTTAGGGATCCTTCTGTCTGTCCATTTTTTCTCTGCTTGTCTGGGGCCGGGTCGCAGTGACAGTAGGCTAAGAAGGGATATCCAGATATTCCAGATATCACATCCCGAGGCGTTACCAGTCCAGATGAGAAATATCGTCTCTCCAGCGAGTTCTGGGTCTGCCTAGGGTTCTCTTCCCAGTTGGACGTACCTGAAAAACCTCCAAAGGGAGGCGTCCTGAAGGCGTTTTAGTTAGATGCCCGAACCCCCTCAACTGACTCCCTTCGACGAGAAGGAGCAGCGGCTCCACTCCGAGATCCCTCTGGATGTCTGAGCTCCGTACCTTATCTCTGAGGCTGAGCTCAGCTACCCTTCAAAGGAAGCTCATTTCAGCCGCTTGTATCCTTGACTTCATTCTCTCTGTCATTTTAGTTCCTTTTTTCTGGAGTTAATCACATTTCTCCTTGAGGGACTTGCTCAGTTTTTTGAGGTCTATACCTTTGTTGTGTCAGAAATCCAGAGACTTTTTAAAACTTTATATTTGAACAGCATTGTATTGGACTGCCTTATTGGTTTGCTCTGCTCTTTCATTTATTTCATCCATTACAGTTGTTATGATATAGATTATAGACCCAAGAGCTTGTTGAAGTTGTCCAGCTCCACTTCGATGACAAGGTCTTAGCGGGGAAACCCTAAGCCGACTCCTAAGCCCAATAACATCTGTGATTCCATATCCAAACGACATCTTAGAGAGAGACTAAAACACATGCATGCCGTTATATTGACTCATTAAAACAAATGTGGATTTATAAACCTTATCCAAAAACAATATCTTTCCTGACTTGATGATGAAGGTCAAGATCTGGTCCTTCAGTGCTCTACAAACACATCTTCAAGCCTCCTCTCATCTACTGGCCCAAAAGATCCAAATGAGCTCTAAAAGTGTTGTGAATGGGCTGCAAAGGGTCAATAGAGGTGGGCCTTGCATTCATTAATTAGTAATTAGACATGGAGAACTGTTCAGGTGGAATAACCCTTGAGAACTTTTATTTATTAGATATGAAATAGTGATTGTGCGGAATAAGCCTTTAAAACTATTAATCTTTAGAAGTGACAGTGTTTGGATGGAATAACCCTTTAACTCTAACACGAGTTAGACATAGACTAATGTTTGGGTTGAATAACCCTTTTAAATGATGAGTAGTTAGACATGAAGTAGTTTATTGGCCGGAAAAACCCTTTTTAACTATTACGATTCAGACATGGAGTATTGTTAGAGTGTTATAACCCTTTTAAATTATGAGTAGTTCCAAATGAAAGAGTGTTTGGGTGGAATAAACCTTTAAATAATGTCAAATTAAACTCACATCATTTCTGTAGGGAGGATGACGGTCCTTCCATAATCTAGTGTTGGAAACAAACAACCTCTGTGTATTTAGGGCCTTTAGTGTTTATGCCCTCTAGTGGCCACTTTGGGTAACAACACTTCTGACATCAATGTTTTGTTTTTTAGGTGTGTACCGAAAGTATTCTTACATTGTTATTTAGTGTAGCTTTACATTAGTATATTATACTAATGGCCACTAGAGAGAATAATAATAATAATACTAACAAACTAATAATACTACAAACTAATAATACTAGTTTGTAGTTATGGCCACTAGAGAGAATAAAAACAATAGAAAGCAAGCTTGAATTCAAAGCAACATTTGCATTATTTAGCTCCAAACAATGTTTTAAAAACCTGCTGAAAAATCCCTTCATACCAGATTTATAGATATTTCCATGAATCGGATTTTTAGATGTTGAATGTTAACGTCAAATGGAAATTTAAAAAATCCGAATCTACATCAAAGTGTTGTAAATAAATATTCATTATACAGTTAAGTGTTGAATCTAAAGGTTTATCACTCCATTATTAATAATAAACACTTTTCTTTGCAGCAACATTAATCTCAAATGGAGGAATGAAGTTAGATTCACAGTGCGCTGTGGTGACTGTTAAATTAATAAATCGTTTGAAATTTTAACAATTTGGTTCTACCCTTAAAATTTCCGTTATTTTTGGGTGGAATGGAGATTTAAACATGTAGAAACAAACTCTACAAAGAGGCAAAGTAAATATGCGGGATAGAAAGAGAAGCATCCTCTCCTGCAGTATATGGTTCAGGGGTCTGACCACACAACCTCAGTGAATTTACAGTCACTAGTGTTTCTATCCTCTGACTGTCACTTTGGGTAACAGCGTGTTTAACGTATCTATTTTATTTGAACGGAAACACAGGAAACTTAAGTACGATGTTATATTGTCTGACTGTACTGTGACATACGGTGATGTAGTTTCCATGTGTGACCACTAGAGGGCATAAATCCCTCATAGATGTAGATACACGTGTTGAACTGTGAACACACAGAGGTTATGTGGTCAGACTCCTGAAGCATGTCACTGCAGGAGAGAAGGCTGCTCTTTCAAAACCGCAATCTTAACCAACCTCATTTTATGAGTTTGGTTAAGATTGTTTAAAGGTTCACTCCACCCCACAAACACCTTTTGTTGAGAGAGAGAGAGAGAGAGAGAGAGAGAGAGAGAGAGACAATGATATCAGTTTATGCTTATCCACTTTCTTCCACTTCTTCAGCGTTGGGCGGCGGCGGCAGCAGGGATCCCAGGTTGATAATAACATTAATAGTAATGTAACATTTAGCAATAACTTATGGGGAAATACTATACAATAATAATAATAATAATAATAATAACGGTAATCATCATCATGAGCATCTTGTGATCAGTGGACATCAAGGAGGTCCACAGCAGCAGGACCAGTCACCAACCATGTGACCTTACAAGGCGTGAAAACACAAAGACTCCAGGTAAGAAGTCAAATTAGTAACATGTATTAATCCACTAAGATGCATTAATCCACTAACAAGCATTAATCCATTTAACATGCATTAAACCATTTAACATGCATTAAACCATTTAACATGCATTAATCCAGTAACATGTATTAAAATGAGAGGGATGTATAAAGAGGGACAGTGAGAGAGGAAGAGAGAAAAGCTCAGTGCATCATGGGAGATCCCCCAGCTGTCTAAACCTATAGCAGCATAGCTAAGAGCTAGCTTATGCCAGCCTTAATTATAAATTTTATCATAAAGGAAAGTTTTAAGCCTACTTTTAAATGTAGAGAGGGTCTCTGCCCCCCGAACCCAGATTAGGAGATGGTTCCACAGCAGAGGAGCCTGATAGCTGAAGGTTCTGGCTCCATTCTACTTCTGGAGACTCTAGGGACTACCAGTAACCCTGCATGCTGGGAGCGCAGAGTTCTGATTGGACAATATGGAACTATGAGCTCCTTCAGATACGT